>LWCB01003604.1:0-11424 GCA_001630525.1 Coelastrella sp. M60 | reverse complement strand
GTCTGGCAGTAAGGGTATGCAACTGCCCAGCAGGGGCGGGGGTGATGCTCTGGTGTGTGGACAAGCAGCGCAGAGACCCTCTTCACTAAGTTACACCTGTGGCTAGCCCCACCTTACTGTCGTGTCTCGCAGTAAGGGTATGCAACTGCCCAGCAGGGGCGGGGGTGATGCTCTGGTGTGGAGACAAGGAGCGCAGAGAACCTCTTCGCTAAGTTGCACCTGTGGCTAGCTCACCTTGCGGTGTACTCCACATCAGGCAGTAAGGCCAGTTGACACCTATACCCAATCCAGTGTAGCTGTTACCAATGAGGCCCTGCACTGCACAATGCTGAGTCTTATGATGAGTGGTGTATGACAGTCAGAACGTGGCATACCTTGTACACAGGTGTCCTTGTGGCTGGTGCCAGTGTTGTGACCTTTGTCAATTGTTGTGTGTACAGGGAGGCAAGAAGCTGGAGAACGTGAGTCTGTTCTTGAAACTGGCTGGAAACCGGAACCATGATGCATGTTGATGGTTTCTTGTACAGCTGTACTGGGGCAGATAGTTTTACACTGCTAGTGTATCTGGCAGCAGGAAAGCTGTTGTGGCAGTGGGATCACAAGTACACTGCAGCAGTGCTCATCAGCACGTCCGCAGACGACAGTGAAGCCTGCACAGGTGAGTTGTGCTTCTGTTGTTCTTCAAATTCAAATGTTTGGTGCAGGTCAGCCTGCGCTGCTCAGTGTGGTTGCCACAGCAGCAGATGTTGTTGGCACATCCAGCCATTCTGTCACTTGTTTTCAATGTAGTGTGGTTGTGTCTGTCGCAGCAGCATGGTCCTGTGTGTGTTTCTATGTTTACAGCCGCCATACATGCAGAAGCAACATGCTGTGTGCTGACAGCCTGCCAACCCTGTGCATGTTGCTGCTGCTTACTCAAGGTTGTGTGCAGCCAGACTTCTCAGCTTAACAGCAATAGCAGCCTGCTATTGCTGGCAAGTACTACAATCTTCAGCGGATGCCGGGCTGTGGACTCATGTGTTCCATGCCCTTGACCATCAACAGAAGCTGTGATTTGCCGTGGTGGCATACAGGTGTTTGTGGAGGCCCGAGGTCAATCATGCACAGCATCCTGAGGTGCAGAGCATGTTGCAGGGATTGCAGTACTGGTATCGTCATGTAACAAATGAGGTTGTGCAATCAAACCCAGGTATGTGCCAACTACCTGCATGCACTCACAGTGTATGCTGGCACAGTGTATGGACAATAGTGTATATATTTGTCAAAGCACGCCTTGTGCAGCTCACCCTTTGCTGGCGGTGTAGCTGGGTACACACTGCTAATGCATTCTTTCAGACTCTGAATGATTTGTCACACTAGTGTTTTGCAAACCCACAGGCTCACCAAATGGCTCAAATGGTGTGTGATGTTGATGGGCAGTAGCAGCTGAAGCCAGTAGCAGCAGCAACAAGTAGCAGTGGACTGATTTTCATACCTCAGGGCCCTGTTCAAGGCGTTTCTGCTATGGAGATGCTTGCATATGCATGAGATGGTGTATATGTGTTTGCTGCTCAGAAATTGTTGTCTGCCATGAGTCAGTAGTAGTAGTGGTAGTGGTAGTAGTAGTAGTGGTAGTAGTAGTAGTAGTAACACCAGAATTAGTAGATACACATCTGAGTCTTAACAGGCACAAGCAGGGAAGTCATGTGCTGGTGCTGAAAGATACAAGTACACAAAGTATAAAGAATACAAGTTGCACCAGTACACTGCAAGTTATACAAGTAGGCCTGAGTGCCGGAGGTGGTTCCAGCTGGGCGAGTGACTATGCAAGATTAGCAAAGTGACAAGATTAGCCCAGTTCCCTGTCGTGGAGTGGTGCAGGGATTCAATGGATTGAAGGGGCCTCCCCGAGGACTTTTCATGTGTTTGGATTGCAAGTGTAACATCAGGAACTGTTTCATTGAGGCCACACCTGTAAAACATTATTTTTTCTTCGTCTCCAAGAGACCATGATATGTGTCATGGCAATGCCCAGGCGTGTTGAATGTTGGATTGTGCTCATACTAGTAGGCGACGGTTTAGGGTTTGGTCGGTGATCAAGCACATATCTACTTCTCACCAAACCTTGCAAATATGTAACATCTGATGCTTGGATACAGGTAATCAAGTCAAGATGAGTTGCAGTCGGTTCAGAGTCTGCGTCATGTCTCAGCTTCATTTTTGACTCAAATCCATCAGTGATGGCCCCTTGGGAGCAGCTATCGCTTGTCAATATCAGCTCAGCAATGCGGCATTGCATTCACTGAAGTGGCACTTCGCTGCACAAGGGTAATATCCTTTCACATATATAAAGAATATATACTGTGCAGCCAAGCATCCTGTACGCTGAGGTACCACAGTATGGCTACTCAGGAGTTCAAGCGCTTCATTTCAACCTGCCATGAAGCCTTGCCACTGGAATCTTTTCAGTTACTTTGATCGAAGCGTCACATAATGACATGCATGCCATCATCCCCACAGATGCAGTGCTGACTAGATTCAATGAGCAGCCTCAGTACCCATTCTCAGCTCGCTTTGCCCACAGCTGCTGTCTTACAAGCTGCTGCAGCAGCCAAAGCATCTACGACTGCTTCAGGCTTTGGCCAGTCTCCACTACCAAGTCTACTAAACAGGATCTGTCCTGATTGACCTTTGATCTCAAAAGATCCAGACCTGCCATTGCCGTCTGGATTTCCCTCAACTATGATGTTTGGGTATGCTGCTTCAATGGCATCAGCTAAGGCAATAAACCTGTACACGTATGAAGTTTGGGTCAGTATCAAGTGGAAAACAATCGCAGCAGACTTGCCAAGTGCAAGGGAAACCGTCTATCACTGCAATCATACATCCACTGCTGATTATAGCGCACAAAGATGCGGTTTGCTTATTGATGCTGGACAAACATGTAACATGTTTGTGCATGCACTGCTGATTGCTGATACGTTTCTCGACTGCAGCAAGAGTCCTGACAGCCAAATCCGTCGAAGTTGCTCGGCGCTGACCTGTCAACTTCTTCTTCATCGTACTCAACCACCACAACGTCTGGTTGTGGGCCACCAAGTGTTGGGCAATCGCATTGGCTGTATTGACGCCATTGCTGCAGCAGCTGGCTGTTACTGTTGTGCCTGCCAGTGCTGCTACTTGTGTTGCTTACTGGGCCCCAGAAATGCCGCACATGGTGGAGTGACAGCTCTGTAGTGGCATCTCTGGTTGCTGTATGTGGGAGCCCTGCGCATGTACAGCGTGAGTGCCTGGTCATGCATTGCATGAGCAGCGGCGCTTAATCCACATGGGGTAAGCACACGCATACCTAGACAATTGCCATATCAAAAAACAGGCATGGTAATGTTGTGAAGTTGGGGACGATGCATTGGTCGAGCTGACACATGACACACTTTATAGATTGATCAGATTGAATTTATCGATCTTACTCCCCGCAATGAATCACCTGTGGTCTGAATGCTGCTGGTTGCTTGCAGCGCTACTGCTGATGCTGCATGCTCGAGCTGCATGATGTGCTTGGCAGCAGCCTGAGCAAACTGCCGCGTTACAGACATGGTAAGCAAAGTCTTGTGAATGCGCTGATATCAAGCGGACGGCAGTGGAGCGACAAGCCGAAAAACAAGGAACGAGTGTACTGCAGCCTGAGCTTCAGTATAGGGATGCACAATAGTGGTAATCAGGACTATGTATATTTCTGTCTTATCTTTTCAGCTGTTGTTAGAGGCTTGACTTCAAGTATAAGCAGCAGCTGATGAGCACTGGCGGGGAGTGCACCCTACTATACAATGCGGAAATCACCCTTCACCACGAAAACGTAGTCGCTTCAGAGACGTTTGGACTAGTGCAGTCAAGGCCCTACAACTCAGCACACGAGGCCCATGGCGACCAGCTGACTGACCAACCGTTCAGCTACTGCTGGGCGGGACCAGAAGAGCGCTCTGTTGGCGCTGCGAACAGTAGTCGGGCACAACGTAGCAAAACAACGCATATGAATATTACTGCAGTGAAGAGCTGTCTTTGCTTTAGCCATTGAGAAGAGTATGGCAGGTTCTGCATCTGATGAGCATCCCGTATATGCGTCGGACACCAAGAGCCATGAAGCATCGGAATATGTTTCTGCCTTTGCGCAAGTTGTAGCAGATGGTGTCGGCGAGACAGTCACGGAGCTGGCGGACATCACCACAGCGTTTGGTGACTCGAAGGAGTACAACTTCCCATCTGAGCCGACAGACGAACTCGATTGGGATCAGATAAACGTACGTCGTTGAGATTTTGATCAAGCACAGCCTCTTGCTTAAGGCGCGTCTCGATTGTACGCTTGAGGATGCTAGCTTACGTCATCTCTTCCCAAGTTGCCTCTCTGTCTGAGCCAATCAAAGCACTGTGCATGTTTAGCACTAGCTCCTTGCCATTCTTTCATCAATGTCCCTACGCAATACAACCAAACAGAAACGGGGCGTTGTACTCTTGACAGCTGTCACAAGGCAGCTGAAAGTTCCCAAGAGCAGCTGCAGCCCAACAGCCAGCTTTGGAAAGCCGCAGTCGCACCAACTAACTCTTCGTCATTCACTCATTTTCTAACAGTGAATTCTGTTTCAGTGCAGTTTAATACGGCATCGCTGCAGTCGCAAAGCAGCACTGAGCGACTAGCAGCTGTCAAGAAGCGCATCAAGCAACTTTGGAGCCCTAAACGCATCTTGCTTCGTGACAAGATCGCATTTTTACTCGGCAGCTGTCAGCTATGGTAACCAACAATACTTTTGCTGATGATTTCAAATCCAGCAATGGTTATTTGTATGTATCTATATTGTCTTGTCGTGCGTCACAACTGCTGCATCGAAACTATTGCACGAACTTGTATGCTGCCTCATGTTTGCTATATAAGACTTTGTATCTGTCATGCATTGTGACAAACTAGTGTGCAAATATCACCATCATCATCATCAGCAGCAATAGGGATGATATCGGTTCCCACAACGCTGAGCTGGCAGCAGCAGCAGCAGCAGCAGCAGCAGCAGGCAAACTCCTCACCATGAGAGTATCTCAGATTGCCACATAGTTGCGTTTTTGATCAGTGATAAGTGCTCCTCAAGAGGCTTACAGTCTGTCTTCGTATGTTTGACACTCTGCAGGGCAGTTGCCTACTGGCTAGGTTGGAGTCCCAGCACATTCTACAAGCTTTATAGCGCTCAGGTCATTGTGTTGATGCTGATTCGATATGGGTGGTATAGGAGCAAGAAATGGTGAGCAGCAGCAACAGCAGTACAGCAGCAGCAGCAGCAGTACAGCAGCAGCAGCAGCGATACAGCAGCAATCCTGGAGAGAATACGAGCAGCAGTAGTAGCAGCAGCATGGTGTTGCACATCTGTCACAAAGCATTGTAGTATTATTCACACTGGCAGCAGCAGCAGGAGTAGCCCAGTACCTGCAACACAGATTTGAAGTCCACTGCCACAAGGTAGTCCTAAACCGGGGCAAGGCGCTTTGACAATTTCCAACAGACTGCTACCATTGATCAATCATTCATTAATGTACTGCTCTTTAAGCATAATGGCCTGTCACTTATTTGCTGTCTGTGGACGATGGTTGCAGTACGCTGCATTGTCATGTCATATCTTTGTCTGCAGGCACTATTACATGCTGGACTTCTGTTACTATGGCAATGTGCTGCTGCTGCTGCACCTCTGGCTGCTGCCAAGGAACCAGCTGCTCAGCAAGGTATGCCAGTGTTATCGCGATGTCCATAAGATTATTCATGTTTGTTATACACCAATAGTATTGTGCCTTGAAGCACTGATGGGCAACACAGTGATATCCAACAAGTGCACCAATTGACTCGGTCAACTGCAAGCCTCACCTGTTGCATGCGGACTTGATGTAATTTACAACTGATTACATTTCTAATCTACATATTGATGTCGCTTAACGCCTTAGATGTCCAACTTGAGTTGCCAGTCAAGGTTGTTGCCAGTTGGCTGCTCAGTGTGTTGCAATACATATGTTGCAGCTGTTGCTACCTTCATAGTACAGCTTTTGAAATTGATGGCTGCTGCTGCTGCTGCTGCTGCTGCTGCTGCTGCTGTAGGTCACATATGCATTCAACACTGGCGTTCTGGCCTGGTCTGTGATTGCATTTCGAAATTCGCTGGTTTACCATGACCTGGACAAGGTAGGGTGTATGCTACCGTTTTATAAGAGTCACAGCACGTGTAACAGAACATGTAACAGTGCGTATGACATTGCAAGCAACAATATGTCTGGCAGTGCAAACAACAGTGCTATGACTGTCAAGATTTAGCATAATGGACTGTATGTCTGTTGTAGTTTTTCTTCTCTGTGACAGACGTGCAGTTCCAAACTTGCATGTCAATAACATTTCTATGCAGTCAATCTTTTCATCAAATGCAGCTGTTGTCTGCAAATTCGTCAGCTGCAGTATACTGCATGATAACTGTATGGCATACGTTGTATGCTGTGCCAACACCATACCGATGGTATGTAACAAACATATTGTTATTTGTTTATGTTATTTGTTGTCATACAGGTCACATCTGTGTTTCTTCATCTTGGTCCAGCTTGTGTGAGTTGGACGCTGAGGTGGCACCCAGATATGAGCAGATTTGGACCTGAGGACAATTCAACATCGCAGCAGCAGCGGTAAGGGCACGGTCGATGACTCATGAAGCATGATTAGATACTCGATTGGTAATGAACGATAAGCAATGATGACTAATGCTGCTGGCTGGTGTGCAGCTTGTCATTTTACTGTGTTGTCTTGTCCTGCAAGAATGGCTACAGCATATGAGGCAATGGTGAAAGTCTGCTGAGGTCGTTTTGTATGTGACTCGCTGGTAGCCTACTAAATCGCTGCTGCCGCCTCTACTGCTGCTGCTGCTGCTGCTGTAGTATGTCGTGGGAGCAGGCATCCCTGTTGCAGCTGGTTGGCGTTCCCCTGTTGTTTTATCTGGCTTGGGCTGTGAGCTATTGGTTCAAGATATTTGTCCTCTCAGCAGAGAGAATTAAGTGAGCAATGACAGCAGCAGCAGCTGCAGCAGCAGCAGCATTGCAATGGTAGCATCAACAGCAGCATGGGGATCAGTGGTACTGATTATGCTGGACAAGATTTGCATGCAATTGTAGTTGTGCAGAGCCCTGTTCTATACGCTGTCCTTCTGTTCACATATCAAGTGCCGACCTATAGAATAGTACAGATAATGCTTTGGCAGAGCGTAACACGTACATGTGGTTTTTTGTCTTGTTGCTGCACCAGGCAGCGGGGCTATATAACATTGTTTACGTATGTTACAACTGTCAAGAAGGGCGTGTATGCAGCAATCGCCAGACGCGTCCCTCAGCAATACAGGCCTCAGGTGAGGACGCCTCAGTACAAGACATGTAGCAGATGTTTCACTGTAATAATTGTTTTCATGTTTTCCTTTTATGTGTCGTTTTCCTGTTGTAATGCTGCATGCATGTGTTCATGCATAAACGAAATAGAATGTATATATGCGATGAGGACGCCACCCAAAGCTGTGCTATGTCATCCTTCAATGAGTGACACATAGTGTGCTTCTGAGTTCAGGTCATGCTCAGTTGCCACCTTGGGGTTTTTAGAATTGTTGTAAACGGCAACGCAACATCGTATCAATACATGCCATTTTTTAATTGTGTATTACAAATTCGTGGTGATGTAATTTGTCTACAGGTGTATCTTTTCCTGCACATGTGCTTTTGCTTCACAACGTTTCTGCTCTCTTGGATTTGCTGGAGGAGCTTTGTGCTGCACACGCTGCTGCTGGCAGCGATGGGGGCCGTCAGCATCTGGCATGGGGCAACATTCTACTTTGACGTATTTGCAAAGAGGTCAGTGGGAATGATGTGGTACAGAAAGTTGTTCTTGAGCTGGTGTTGAACTGACGACTGCAGCGACGGCTGCAGTGTGAATTCATTCCATTATCAAGGTGCCCTACAGTGTCATGCTCTCCTGTTCCGTATACCATGCATGGCTAACTCGGTTGTATACCATGCCGCATTGAGTCCAACAGTTGGCCATGTACTATGATGTTGATCGTACAGCATATAGGATGCCTGTCACAGGTGTATATGATACTATGCGGCACTGAGGGTTGGGTCTGAGATCTTTAGTCCCCTATTATGTATAATATTGTAGATTGTCACAATATACGGTGCTTTTGAGCCGCCATCCAGAGCTTTGTCATGAGGTACATAGAATTGTGCCATCTTGTCATTGGAATCAGCACCTGTTTATGATACACTGAAAGGCATCTGGCAGCCGCAAGGAAAGTGTCCAAAGCATGCATCAGGTTCGAATGTTGTCATTTGTGTGATTGCTGTGCTGCATTTGAACGTGCTGCAGGTATATGGCTGAATTGACCAAGGTGTATCAGCAGGCTGGGCTGATACCAGCAGCAGCAGCACCAGAGGGGGCATCAGCAGAAGCAGCAAATGGCCAGGGGGGTGGCCTGATGGTGAAAGGTCACTGATATGAGCATCGCGACTGTTGTGTTGTCTGTGTGTTGCATGAAGCTGTTGAAAAACAGAAACTGTGTACTTGCTGTGAAACATGCTGTGGCAGATATGGGCAGTGCTCAGCTCAATGGTTATGGCATTCAGCAGTGTGCGGATTCGCCATTGCATTCTGTATTGTAAGCTGACGCAGTGCGCAAACCATATGCAAGCTGGTGTGAGCTCAGTGATAGGTGCTAAGACGGCCAGGAGCAGGAGAGGAGACGATACTGTTGCTAGCTGCCTGTGTTGCCTTGGCTGAGGACATGCTTTTCTGCTAATGAGCATTGCGCATTGACGTCACACTTGGAACCATTGCTCATGACTGCTTTGCCGCATCTGGCATCACAGCCTCACCCAAAAAGCCGATGGCCGGCCTTGTTCTGCTGATCAAGAGTGGTGAATCACTTTGTTAATCAGGTTGTGCTGCACTGCATCTGCATAGCCTCAGCACTTGCAGACATATCATAGGTAGCTTCGTAGCCTCATGGCAGGCAAACGACTCTGGACGTCGGCAAAAGAGGCGCTTGAGCGCTTGTAAGCTGCTTCGGCAGGGGTGGAGAGGTGTGGAGTGGCGCAGACCCCACTTCAACAATTCTTGTATGATTACGCCTACTATGGAGCTGAATTACCCGCACATTCAATGCAGCACGTGCGACATGCCAATTCCCAGTGAGGTGGTTTAAGGTCTCGCAAACTGGCAACCGAGGCCCCGATGCCCAGGCCGCACGCACCGATGCATAGTGCTGCGTCGCACATAATAAGTGCGTTGATTTCAAGACGTATATGAGCGGATTGGGCGACCAATTTACAAGCAGGCTTCTGGCAAGCTTGTTCGCAGGCGAAAAGAGATGTTCAGCGGCAACATGCTGCCACCGGGCGTGGCCACAGTCACGCCCAGCACTGCTCATGAAGTTGTTGGTTTGAAGCAGCAGAATAGCGACAAGGTGCGCGTGCTCGGGTGTGCAGCCCTGCTTGCTTACCTAGAGATGTGGCAGCCAACTCCGTGGTCTTGTGCAACAGGTTTTGGCGGAGTATATATGGGTAGGTGCAACCGGAGCGGATCTGAAGTCTCGCTCTGTCGTCCTTGACGAGTATCAGCCAGGATGTAGCCCCGACGACCTGCCGATTGCAGCGATTGATGGTGGCGAGTATTTGGAAGGAGAGATATACCTTCAGCCTAAGAAGATTTATCCTGATCCTTTCCGTGGTGGCGACCACATCTTGGTGCTTTGCGACGTCTATTCTCCCCCACTGGTGAGTAGCGCTTGTCGCTCATGTCAAAAAGTAAAATGTGCTTGTGAAAACTCTTTACTGATTAGGGTATTGATGTTTCCACGTGCAGGTATGAAATACAGCAAACCCCTGGGACGACCTGCAGCCCAACAGCAGCAACCACCGTGCAGGTTGTGAACAGGTGATGAAGCATGCTTCGCACTTGCAGCCGGTGTTCACTATGCAGCAGGAGTACACCGTTTGCTGCAATGGAGGCTACGGACAGTTTGATGGGGGGTTCCAAATGGGATCTGCTCCGGTGCCAATCAAGAACACTACAGGTACGTTGTCTGGGCCCGTAATCAGACACATTAGCTACCACGCTTCTCCGCCAGGCACATTGGTTTTGCTTCGACTCCGTTTGCTTCGCTTGGGCAGCGAAAGGAGTGTTGCAGCAGCTACCATGCACAACTCTGTTGCCAAATATTAGTCTGCAGTTTATCTACATTCAGCCCATGAGGTCATGCTCAGCGTGGTGTACAGGATGTGTCAGCTCCAGTAGTGTCAGAGATCACAGCAAGAGCCGTTTTCGGAACCAACATATCCAGCTGCTCTTCAACTCGCTCTCGACTGTCTGCATCATCGTTTCTCACCATACTGCCCTGCACTACTGCTGCTCCTGTTTGCCCCTGTGCAGGAATGTCAGACAAAGCAGCTGCCCGTGTGGGTCGTGAGGTCAGTGAGCTGCACATGCAGGCATGCCTAGCAGCAGGACTTAGCTATAGCGTGGGCGTCAGCAGCAGCACACACCAGTTCACATACAAGATCGGGCCTTGCTTGGGAGTCGACATAGCAGATCAGCTATGCGTTAGCAGATTCTTATTGCAGCAAGCGGCTGAAAGATTGGGTGTAGACATACACTACGACACACTCGGCAAGCCAGGGGGCAGCAGCGTCGCCAACAGATGCAGCATACAGTTCAGCACAGCCAGCAGCAGAGACCCGTTCAATGGGCTAAGTTCCATCCAGGTGATGATGGAAAGGCTGTCAACCAGCCCACTGAAGCAGTCAGCCCTGCACCAGGGCTGCATAGCATCCGGACAGTCATCAGACTGCAGCTGGCACAGCTGCAGCGGCTTCAGCGAACCCGGGGTAATCGAAGCACCACAGGTTGGGGCTTGCTTCAATGTTGGTGCTGGTAGAAATGCCAGTATCATGGTGCCCACAAGCACCATACTCAATGGCTGTGGACCTATCTTAGACCGCAGGCCACCAGCATCTTCAGATCCGTATCTCACTAGCATGCTGCTGGTGTCATCAGCTTGTGCAGTGCCGCTGCCGCAGTCCACCATGTCTGCAATGCAGCTGGCTATGGAGCTGCAGTTCCGCTCAGCAGCCCTCGCTGCAGCTGATATCAGCAGCTCAAGGATCTTTGCAGAACCATCCTCACAGCAACACACCCACTCCCGCCACAGCTTGATGGATGACAGCATTGCCCTCAGCGCCACAGCACCTAGCAGCTTCAGCTATTGCAGCCTAGCAAGCTTTGGTGGTGACAGTGTCCTCAGCAAGTCCAGCGTCAGTGGTGGCAATGTAACCATCAACAGTCAGGACGTGCTGCTCAGCGCTTTGGATAGGCTAGATGGATACCGCAGCTCACAT
>LWCB01003589.1:0-15601 GCA_001630525.1 Coelastrella sp. M60 | reverse complement strand
ACTGCAAAACGTTTACCAAAACAAAAGGTTGCAAAAGGCTGCCGTACGCTTTGCAATATGACATAGGATGCGTCAGACGCAGTGAGTGCGTCAGTCGCAAGTAACAAGTGGACACAGAGCACTGGTAAAGAACACTGCGCTTGGTTGCGTGCAACTGTAGCTGTTGTGTCGTCCGATTATTGCTAGACGTGCGAGTTGTGTGCCTGCACTGGGCGTGTGAGTGTTGTTGAGCTAAGCGCCTATCCTCGAGCTAGCGCTGCTGTTCCGCTTGAACCACAAGAATCAATCATCAGGTTGTTTCTTGTCACGTTGTATCATGAAGACCTGCACGTATCAGACCCAGCCTGCTAAAGGCTGTTGTCCACCCTCAAGCGTTAAGAGAAGGGTTGTCGTTAGAGCATCGAGCCGTCCTCAGTGTCCAGATGTTGACAGTTCTGCAAGCTCGCTGTCCCGTGAGTACTTGCTGGCATATCTGGGGCTTCTAGTTGCCATCGACCATGACCACACAGCTTTTGGCGCCTGTTGATGCAATGCTTTCACACGTGCCCGCCAAACTGCAGGTGTACAAGAATGCTTACAAAGCGCACTACAGGGAGCTAGTGCATTTGTTTGCGCTGCGTCCTTGCTTCTATCTGGCCCTGCTGTAGCAGAAGAAGCTAATGCACAAGTACTCAGGTATGAAGCAAAATAGGAGCTGACCCAACAGAACCCCTTGCCCACAAGTAGCTCGCCGTATATCCGACTGAATATCCAATCTGAAGGACTGCAATATCATTCTTGCTGCCTTCAGGCTGCCTGCTTCAGATGACCCTGAGGTTTTCTTAGCCCAGCAGACTCTGTTTGAGGCTTGGAGCATTGTGGGTGAGTTGGCAGGAATGCAGCCCTACAGAACGAACCACGTTATGTGTTCTCAAGCCCTGAACCCTCTAATCGGTGTCATGTCTCTCCTTACTACTCTGTGGGTTCATTGCTACCAGAACCGCAACTGGCCTACCTGCTCAAGCAGCTGTCTATCACATTCCCTCAGTAACCCCGTTTTCCTGTGCGATTCCCCCGGACCAGCCTTGACGACCTGTTCTGCAGGCGACTCCTTTGTGGATGACAACTTCAACCACCACAGCTGGCCGGAAGAGCTCAAGTCCCACATGATGGCAGCATATAACAGCAACAATGGCGGTGCAGCATACCAGGAAATCAGCAAGATGCTTGAAGAATTGGGTGACCCATACACTCGCATCATCCCACCCAAGGAGTATGCTGACTTCAGGGTCAGCAGTGATGGGGAGCTGCAGGGTGTTGGGTTGTTGATCGCCAATCAGCCGGTCAACAATCACCTTCTGGTGTTGAGTGCGATCAAGGGAGGACCTGCTGACAGGTGTGGCACACGTTGGCCTCTGAAGTCATCACATGGCTTCAATGTTACAGGCGTCTATGCAACGCTCATTACCATATCTCTCCAGTGACAACTGGTCAAACATGCCATAAAGATGAGATTGCATTACTGGCTATGTAAGCATTCATCCTTGTTGTTGCCCTACAGAGCTACAATGACATATATCCTTGTGACACTGCAGGGCTGGCATTACTTCTGGTGATGAGGTGCTGTCGATCAACGACCAGCCCACAGAGGGCTGGACAGCAGACATGGCAGCCAAGATTCTGAGAGGCAAAGGAGGTACAGAAGTGCGTGTCAAGTTCGCCCGCAGAACTTCAGGCATTCCAGGAGTACCAGGTACGAAGTTGCTGAGGGGAATACTGCAGGTGATCTTGTTCCACTCCAAGCTGTCCATATGGGGAGCATAAACAACAGTATTCAGCTCTTTTCATAAGCAGTACTGACACCTGTGCAGATTTGATCAGGTTTCAGGTTCAACTTATGATTGGAGATAATCAAGTGAGGATAACCTACAACTTGCAATGTCTCCTAGAATAATCCTCAACAAATCCGCTTGTATGTTGTCCAGGTCGTCCAGAGCCACCCCTGTTCAGTGAGGATTACTCCCAAGTCCGTGAAGTGCGTCTGCGCCGTGAGAAGCTCGCTCTGAGTCCTGTATTTTACACAGCATTGCAAGCACCTGAGTTGACGAATGGTCTGGGTGTTACACTCGCCACCAGCACTCCCGTGCAGCAGCCCAAGGCAACAGCAGCCATTCCTAGTGGACTTGGGATGTTTGGACAGGCTGGTGTGATCAGTCCCTCAAATACTGGCGAAACTGACAGGTTGGGTTATCTGAAATTGACCAGCTTCAGTCAGAATGCAGCTGACGACCTGCACAGGGCGATTTCAGATCTTGAGGTGGGTGATGTCAGGGACATGCCAGCTAGAACAAGTTACCAAGACCGTGTTGCTGCTATGAGAGAGTGTGCAAATGAGGGCCTGTCAGCAGTGTCCAGGTGACCACCCATGCAAAGTAGGAAGCCAGTTTGATCACATGCAGGCCTCCTGGCTGATCCCGGCAATATGTGCAGGCAAATGCTGTTCTTGGATGTGTGGTATATGCTTGAAAGGCTGGCTGCTTCTTCCTGTTACATGTATGATTTGATGTGTCTGCAGCGCAAGGGTGTGAATGGTTACATCCTTGACCTGCGCGACAACCCTGGGGGTCTGGTGAAGGGCAGCATCGACATTGCACGTCTGCTGCTGGATGGTCACCCAACAGTCTTCTCTGTGGTTGGCCGAGATGGAGAGCCTTTGCAGGAGGTATGTGGCATTGTGATCTTGTCTGCAACTGTCTGCAACTGTCTGCAGATTGCTGACATTCTTGCTGTGAAATGGTTGCTCAAATATCTCACACCTGTCATGCCTCTCAAGCAAGTAAGTCTGAAGCTTCCCGTCTGATAATCCAAAGGCTGTCCATGGTGCATAGCTTGTGTACCTAGTGCTGCCAACTAGCACAAATGTGTGTGGTATGCAGACTGCGACCAGTGCACTCCCTTATTGTTGCTTCACCTTGTGCAGGTCACACTAGGTCAAGATGGTGATACCTTTGGTTCCTCAGAGGCCATTACTCACAAGCCCCTGGTGATTCTGGTTAATGACAGGTCTGCATCTGCATCAGAGATCCTCTCTGGTGCTCTGCACGACAACAACAGAGCTGTCATCATCGGTGATAAGCCTACCTACGGCAAGGGCCGCATACAGTCGGTGTATGAGCTGCATGATGGTTCTGCCCTGTTTGTGACTGTGGCGAAGTACCTCACTCCCGCAGGGACTGTGATTGACCATCATGGCATCAACCCTGACAGGTCATGTGGGCTGAGCTCTCCACTAGCTGATGGTGGTGAAGATTTGGATGACATCATGGCTGCTTTTGTGCCTGGGCTGTCTCTGGGCATTGTGGGAGAGGCAGAAATGATGTCGACGCTGTCCCGTGACAAGTGTGTGCTATCCGCTGCAAATGTACTTCATGATAAAGCAGCCATCATTGCAGCCACTGCAGAAGTGGCTGCGGCACTTCCAGGGCGCTGACTGAGCATACAGTTGTGGCTGTGCTTGATTTGAGAAGTGGTGTACTCATACCACCAGCTGTTCTTAGACCTCAGCAGCGTAACATCTTTCAACGTTCAAAAACACAATGGTTTGTTTGACAATGCAGAGGATTACTAGATCCTGCAGTGTGATTTGCATGAGGTGCTGCAAGGTGTGCACCATATGTGGGGTGTTTGTACAAGAAACAATGTACAATAGCTGTTGGGCTGCCACACGCAGGATTCTCATCACTGCTGTAGCTGATGATTTGGTGACAGTTTTACCAAGGAAGCCGTTGAGAATGCACGGCATCATGGTGCATCGTTTACTGGGATCTTTGTGTGTGAGTATCGTATTGAGGAGTGAAGCTCTTAAGCTAGTTCAGCTGCAGTGGTGTTGAATGGATGTGCAGATGTGATGTTTTTTGTCTTTGAATGTGTCTCGCGCAAGTTTCCAGGAGAACCATGCTGCATGTCAGTTCATGTACCATCACTTGAGTGTTATCATGCGTCAGAACAAAAGTGTGAGACTTTTTGTGGGTGCTGCTCGTGCGTGAGTATACCGCACTGTTGCTTTGTTTCTGTTGCAGAAGCCCTTGACTTTCGCTTGTGGGCCATGTGCTGTTTTATGCAGCGTTGACACGCCATTCCCAGTGTTTATGCATCTCACTGCATCAAATGCTGATGTTGTTTGGTGGCAGGGGTTCATCAGCCCTTGCAAATGTGTACAACAGTTGACGTCACATTGCAATGTCGAGGTGGTATGCTAGCACCTCACATGCCTTCTTATCTTTGCACAGTGCGCAGTTGTATAACAGGCTGGGTGAGTGGGCTTGTGTTGATTTGCACTACATGTGTGTGTTCCAGATGCATGTGCAGCTATATGGCGTGTGTGTATATTGACTTTGATGTATTGTGGAATGCTGCTGTATGCACATGCACTTGACTGCTGGGTATCAACTGCTAAGCTTTAGCAGTGCGTACCTGCTGTTGGCAAGCTGTCAATAAACGGCAGTGTGTAGCATGTTCAGGCTGTCAAGCAGTCAGAGAATGGCTTGAATCTGCGTCCAGCTGCAGTTGTCGAAGATATCAAATGCTACAGCCGTGTGGCAATCTGGTATGTTGTCATGGTGTCTTGAGGGTCAACACCCAGCAGCTGAACAAGGGTCAGCCTCAGACTGCACACACTTGGTTAGGAGCAGCAATTGCTTGTCTTTATCAGCCGGTATTTAGTTTTCTTTGCTGCATGAGCCAACTCTGTGTTTACACTTGGTTGTCCACCAGCTTGCGTACTGGCTGTTGTGCGATGGCAAGCAAAGCCATGACAGACTGTTTGGGGATGCAGTGTGCCACAGAGAGCATGCACCAATTGTTGGCTCTGACAGCAGAGTGGTTGCAGTGTAACCTTACATCACTACCCGTGCAATATGCGCCTGTGCCGACAGTGTTGGTTATATGGTAATGAGCATGTTCTGCTTGTTGTGCGGAGACAAGTCTCAAGTTCCAAACGGTTTCAAGAACAAGCAACATGACCCGGGTTATGTACACGACGAGTCATGTCAACAGGCTGAGGCTGGGCCAAGCCTTGAGTGCTAGGCCCTTGAGTAAATATTTACTAACATTCAAATGTGACTACAAGGGCCGTATGACCGGAGTGTGTTGACTTGTTTGTTTGTTGTTTGTTTGTTTGTTGTGACTACAACAGTCAGTGACTGGCTTGCACAGCAGATGGTGAACTTTGCCATCTGCTGTAGTGAGTGGTTCAGCCGTTGCAGCATCATTCGATGATAGCAAGTTGCTATATGATATAGGATACATACCATAGCTGTACAACATGGACTGGGGCCGTCACCCTATGGCCACCTAGATTTGCACTTGTCAATGAAAGTACTGCAAGATTGACTGCTGTTTCACCTGCACTTGTCAATGACAGTGTTGACTGCTGTTCCACCTGGAATTCCAGGTGATGCTGCGAAGCATCACCAGAAAGGCTGTCACAAGCGCCAACACACCTTGGAACTCTGAGATGATGATGTGATGATGAGCTTGTTACATGGGAGGTGGTCTCCAAAATCAATCAGTACTGCCAGTACAAGTACTGCCCCAATCACAACACACGCTGTCGCAGCTAGAACATTACTGCCCAGCACTCCACCATTTGAGAGGACTAATTATTATCACATAAGTGTGCAGTCCAAGCTGTACAGCCCAACACTCAATCACAGGGCAGGTTCCTCGGCCACATAGGACCCTTGTAATCACTCTACATATTGCAGGAGGTCACTCAGACAGACGAGCATGCGGCACACGAGCGTACAAACAACACACTCGAGCATCACAGCAGAAGCTGCCAGCCTTGCCCCTGTGGCAATAACTCTCAACCCTCCCCCACAAGTGCAAGGCACTCGGCCATACAATGCACATGTGCACATACACAACTCGTATACTTACGCAAGCCTTATGAACAATAACCACAGGTAATACTACATCCAGTATGCCACAGCGACACAAGTTGACAATTGTCAACAGTAGAAGATAATTATGACACATTTGCCACACTTCTATCCGCAAAAAAATGTTCTCTCCTAGTGCACAAACCCAGACCCAACAGTGACAATGAACGACTTATTCTCAACAGTTCATAACACCAGTGCAGATGCAGCAAGATCTGATGCCAGAAACAGAGCTACACACACATGCACAGGTGACAAAACAGACCACTTCAAGACCTCGAAGCCGTTGGGCATCACATTTGTGGATACACAACCACTGCAACAGCTGCAGTACTCTCCATGCACAGGCCAATCCCTGCTGGGCAGTACAAGGCCCTCATGAATCAAACCTACTGGACTGCACTCCTGATTGATGCAGGATCATCATAGGTGTACAACAGCAGCGTATCCATGAAAGACACGCTTGCAGTTGCACCGCAACAGCTGCAAGTCACTCACTGTCAAGCACAGCGATAACACCCCTCAAAGAAGCAGACATTGGCAGCTTGTGAAGGAAGGAGCTTAGAGCAGCTAAACAGAGAGCTCTTCCAGGTAAAAAGAACTATGCTTTACTATGACATGAGGACTACATACCTTCAAGCTACCCCCATACACACAATGTGACCACATACCATGACATGCAGCAATGCAGCACATACCACGTAACCAGCTGTTGTGCGATATATTTCACATCGCTGCAGACCGCTGCATGGCTGGCAAGCCCATGCAGGTATACCTTGTGGACTGGCAACAAACTCTGTCACTGCACACATATCTGTGCACACTCTTGGCACCCGCCCAGAGAAAAAACAACAACAACACAACTGGGAGTGGAGTGAGGCGCTGCCTGGCTGTGCAGGCAAACATAGAAGGCAACGCATTGACGTGCTTTGCAGCTGCACTATCACTTTTTACACCTGCATACCCATTGAACAATAATCAGTTGTAATAACAAGCCATAATCCTACCAACTGTGAGACAACAGGGAAGTGCGATACATCCTCTTGTAGGCATATCTGCACAACTTGGCATGCGTTGGTACCCCTGCCTTGCCATCATGATCATGTGACCTGTTCCGGGTAGGGCACAACACCCCAACATCCTCCCAGACGACATGCTCTGACCAAGTCACCAGTCATTAGTGCATATGATGTTGACAATCTGTCAGAAGTCGGCCCGCATCTGCTGTCAGCCACGACACCTTATGCTGTGCCATGACTCTGCCAGACAACACTGACATTGACAACATGAGAATGTGCTAGTGAACAGGAAACAAGCCAGATCTGCCACATAACAGCATATCTACTCACTTTCACTACCACACCAAGTCAGCGACACAGCAGCAGCAAAGCTTTTGGGTTTCCCAGGCAATCACAGTCAACAATTCTGCAATGCTCGAGTGTGGCGATGAGTGTACAGGTTTGCAACAAAATCTGCGCCACAAATGGCAGCACACATGCAATTGATACACTGTGATGCATCTGTCGTCACACATTCAGCTCCCACGCCATCGGCAGAGTCAAGCCAGAACAACAGCAGCACCAACAGCAACTGCGACAAACATTCGTCTGAACGGCCTCTACATGGCAGAAGACAATCGCTTTAGCCTCGATAGCAACACATCAACAACGAAACATATCTGAGCTGCTTGCAACTGAAACATACCAACAGCAGGACATGCACAGAGAGTCTGGCCCACTTGCTAGAGCATTTGCCAACCCCTCGGGCGAGCCACGACGGAAGTGGTGCAACAGACCACAGAGCACGTGTGGACAACTACAGTACAAGATTGCTGCATGACTCACCAGCAACAAAGCACAACATACTCGGCATGCACTCAGCATTCAGCGACTTGTGCCACATGCATCTTCTTCACAGTAGCACAACCGAGCTGCTTATGAACAAGAGTTTGGACCGCCTTGGCCTCCACACCAGCATGCAACTCAGCACTTGACACTTCTGTGCAAGTATAATGAGCACTACAACCCTTGCTCATCAGAGCACAGCCCTGTTGTCCTCAACTCATATCGACACACTCACTCCTTGCACAATGTTGGAGCTACATGCTTATGCTTATGCCCATCAACAAGGCAGTCCAGCAGCACTAACCCTTGATCTTGACAGCGCTCAAGATGTAACGGCACACTTTATGGTGACAAATAACAGTGCGTACTCTGGTAAAACCATGGAATCTCTCTCTGCAGATCATGGCCTGGTCGTTCACACAGGTGGCACCCAAGAGCTGCCAAGCTCATGCATAGCTGCATGCAATCCCTATACATCCATTCATGCAGGAGTCTGTCATAAGCCAACACTTGGGTTGTGCAACCGACGTTGCTTATATCAGCACACTGTGTGTCTTTTCCCACTAACATGGCAATGTCCAGAGCATGTCCATCTCCCCCCAACAACGTGTGTCTAAACCCACAACATGAGAGTCACAATCAGAAACAACAGCAGGTACAATGTACCCAACATGCATGGTAGCCAAGACCCCCCGCAACACACACACACACACAAGTTATTCCAAAACACACACCATCAACATAGATATAAACTTTTCACACCATCAACACACTGCTGCGCAGTGTTCACCAGTGACCAAGACCAGAAGGCCTCTGCAGCTCACCCCAGATGCGCAAGTCATCAAAACACCCCGCTACGCATCAGCAAAGTGCCTGCAGCCGCCATAGCAGCTGACAACGCAGCAGCAGTTATCTGCTGACCCTCAACAGTTGCAGCACCCTTCCTGCCAACCTCAGCTGCCAACTGCTGAGTCAGCGCATTGGGTTCCACACCCTCCCGCCTCATTGTCCGCATCAAATCAAGTGCCTTATCGAACATGCCAGCCCTGTCTGCTGCAGCAATGAGTGAGTTGTAGACATGCACACCTACGTTGCAGCCATCACGCAGCATCCTAGCGCGCACACGCAGCGCTGAGGCAGCATCACCAGCAAGGGAGTGAGCAGCGATAAGAGCGCAGTAAGCATACTCCCCTGGATGCAACCCAGCAGCTTGCATGGCCCTGAACACCATCTCTGCTCTTGCTACATCACCAGCCATGCCCAATACACCTATCATCGTCTCATAGGTGACCGAGTCTGCAGCACCTGATGACCTGGCTTGAGTGAACAACGCATCAGCAACTGGAAGCTGGCCTGCTTTGCCTGCTGCTGAGATTGCAGTGTTGTACATGACAGCATTTGGTGCCAAACCCAGTGCAGCCGCACGACCCAGGACACCTACTGCCTCTTTCCACTTGCCTGCCCTTTCATACGCAAGCATCAATGAACTTACAACCACTTCATTGATGATGCCACCTGGTCCAGCAGAAGCACAGACTGGGCCTCTGTGATTACTGCTGTTGCTCACGCCGACGTTGTGATGAGACTGCTGCTGCTGATGATGCTGTGGAGGTGATGGGACCGCCACAGGCTGCTTCATCTGCTGCCTCTGTTGTTGCAGTGCCAGTTGAGCCACTGCTTGATTGTGATGATGATACTGCTGCTGCAGCATCAAAAGCTGCAGATCAAGCCCCGCTGCCAGCTGCTGTTGCAATGCAAGCTGTCCCAGCTGCTGCACCAACATGTTTGAGCTAATACTTGCTGCATTCTCCAAGACAGGTGACTCGCTGCGAATGCTGCCAGCAGAGCTCTTGTCACTGCTGCTGCTATGACCTGCAGCAGCCTCATGCTGCAGCTGCAAGTCCAACCCATGCAACTCACTTGCACTCGTCCAGATAGCCTGGTTGCTGTCAACTCCTCTATCCCGGCTTTGCAAAGTCAGGTCAGCCCTGCTGGTGTTGTTACTGCTGTTGTCACTCATTGCTGGGTCTGAGGGTTTCTGAATAAGACCCTGTCTGTTTGATGCAGCTTGCCAACCCCACACCCCAGGAACAACCTCATCATCTAACCCACCGACACCTCCGCTAACGCTTCTTGTAATGTCAGCAGGCCTTTGTTGATGTCGGTGTTCAGAATCACTGTTGCTGCTCACATCTGACGAAGCAGCAGCTTGACCGGGCACATGGAAGGATCCCACAGCTGTTGCTGCATGTTGAGCACTAATGGTGGAATGAGCCATGCTGCTACTGCTGCTTGCAGTTGCGGCTGCAATGGCTTGCTGCTCCAGCAAGCTGAACAGACTCTCCGCCCTCTGCCACTCTCCACACTCTCCCAAACACTTGAGCAGAGCGCTGTAGGTGTAGGAGTTGGGTACCACACCACCCCAGCTACTCTGCTGCATCAGCTGCAGCATCTCTGCCGCTCTGTCCCATTGCCGAGCATTACCCAATGCTGTCAACAATGCAGTATATGTGCGCACATTAGGCCTCACCCCTGTGCTCAACATCCACTGTACCACTGCCTCGCCCCGCTGCCACTGCCCCGCTGCTGCTAGAGCTGATATCAGGGCCGTGCATGAGACTACATCTGGCTTGATACCTACTTGGCACATATCCTCAAACAATACTACTGCCTGCTGCCAGTTGCTGCCTGCTGCACAGGCTGACATTGCCGCAGCAAAGGCATGTCCAGTTGGTGGTACTCCTGCAGCCTTCATGTCTGACCACATTTCTAAAGCCATCTGCCAGCGGCCTCCCTCTGTGGCTGCACGCATAGCTGCTGTGTAGGCGTGCACTGTGGGACACAGTTTGGAGCCCTTCGGTGCTGAACGCATAGTGTTATACATTGACAGGGCGCGGTCTGTGAGCCCCTTGCGTGAACAGACCTGCGCACAATACAAACCAGAAGAAGCCTTGGCTGCAACCTGATGTTCCAATCGCCTGTCAGGAACATGGTTCGCAGGAGGGGCTTATATGTGATTATGCACCTGGCTGTTGGCTTACCCATGGAACACACATAGTCATGTACAGGTTTACTGGCTCATGCACCATATATACTTCCTGTTCCCGTACCTCAATGTAAGTGATACAGAGTCTGCAGTCCAGTGGGCAGTCTGCACGTTGTGCATCTTCCCAGATGTGCAGGGCCCTATCAAGGAGTCCTGCTGCGAGCGCCGCCCTCATTGCTGCTGTATAGGTGTATACTGTGGGAGCCAAACCAGCACCCCCCAATGCAGCTGGTGCCTTCATCCATTGGTACACTGATAGGGCAGTCAAAGCTTGTCCATGCTCTGAACACACTCGAATTAGCTGCAGGTCATATGCACACATTGACATGGAGTCAGCTCAGGTGTGCAACACAGGACCAGCTGATAGCCTGCGAAACAGACACTGGTCACGAACAACAAACCCGATGCAGGATTGTGGGGGAGACCAGCACTCACGAGACTGCTCAGGACAATACACTTGTCAACCACCACCCATACCCTTGCCTACCGTGGTGCACAGTCTGTCATCCAGTACATGGCCACTGTCCTGCAGCCACTGTGACAGTACTAAAGCTCTCCTCCAGGTCGCTTTGTTCCTGCCAAGCGTACCAACGAGTTTGTCCAATTCCCTGTTGTCAAGACTGGCAGGTGGGACACTGCCAGGTCGAGGCAAGCAAACAGGTGCAGCTGCATCTGCAAGGTTCAAAAGCTCTTCCGGCAGACCAGGACTTCCGATAGAAGCAGAGCTGGCCCCTGCGAAAGCGCTGTCCTGCTGCTTGCTATCGACACCAGTCGCGCGTGTGGACGAAGGCTGTGATGCTACTTTCTGGCTTGTTGCTGGCTGTGTAACAACCTGTAGCGGTGAAATATATGATAGGAGTCCCTGTGAAGGCAAACATCCAGACGGCGGGGATATGTGGTTAGCAGGAGTTGTGCCAAAAATGCAAAGCCAGCGGTACGTGCTGTAATCATACAGCTGCAACGTAGTTATACTAAACTCGTCCACAAATGCACACCCGCTGCCATTGCCTGCCCCTGACGGCCTCGCACTGATTGCAAAATCTCTGCATGTACTTGTGGTTGGCTTACCTGACCACCATCCAAGCCGGTCACTTCCCAAGGCGACTGGCTTTCGATGCTGGTGAAACCCGTAGATGCAACAGCAGATGGCCTATTGTTGGCTGATGCCCGGTTTACTACGTGTCCGACATGTGCTGCACGAGGAGGTCCAGACTGCCGATTTGCTCTGCTTGTGACACGAGCAGACATGCTGGAACCTCCTCCTCCGCATGCAATATCCGGCCTGATAAGCACCATGGTCCCAGTGGTCACCGGCTGCGTATCATGGGGCTGTCTGGTCCAGTAATTGACTGAAAACCAGCGTTATATCGACATGAGTCATGATGCACCACCCTCGCTACTTCTCTGCTCTCCAGCCACAGGTCCCTCAGATCTTTGCTTCCCGGGGTTTTGTCAACCTGTGCTGTGGACTGCACCAGTATCATGACAAGCAGAGGCCGCGAATTTCAGCCAGCACGAAAATTCTACAACTAGGCCGAAATCTAAAAATAGCTGGTGCTGCGTCAATGGTGCTGAGTAGTGTGCCAGGTGGCCCGATCAGGGTCATCCGGGCTCCTGGTCCAGCATCTACACGTCCTTGCGTTCGTGCAGCAGCGTCAAATGCTTCCAGGAGAATGATTTTGGAAAGTGGGGCTGCCCTGATGCTGGGCACATCAGGAATTGCTGGTGCGTAACCAGTGTTCTGGGACAACAGGTGCTTGTGGCTGGAGTGCTTGTGGCTGGAGCTTTCGGTTTTGTGTTCACAGGTCAAATGGCTTGTAGCAGTATTCTAATTAAAGCTGTTACAGAGGGTATTTGGTTGGTCACCGGTTGCTTCTTCTTGACTGCTGCAACCCACAGGTCATGTAGCAGCCGAGCCCCAGAGCATCTACGACTTCTCTGCACAGCAGTATGGCAAAGATGTTTCTTTGTCAAAGTACAAGGGTCAGGTTCTTGTTGTGGTCAACATCGCCAGCGAATGACCTCTGCAGGTACAAACATATGCAGCAACACCACTGGGCAACATGGCCCATGAGATGCTTGCACTGTATTGTGACCCCAGGACTACTGGAATGTACATGATTGTTTGTTTCATCTATTGCACCGTGAATAAGGTACATCTCAGCTCACTTCCTCAAGCACTTTGAAGCATGAGCAGCTTTATTGCAAGCCACCTGGCACCTCCAGCACTCCTTTGCATTTGCCTCCTTGTCATGTGTTGAAATGCATACATCAAGCCCACCACCACACGAACTTGACTGCCTGCAGAACGTGAACTACCCTGGACTAAGGACGTTGTACGACAAGTATCATACTGATGGCTTCAATCTGATCGCATTTCCGTGCAACCAGTTTGGTGGCCAAGCGCCTGGTACTTCAGAGGTCTGTACATGTTGCAGCTCCAATCACCCTGTATGCCACATCTCAATGTTGAGGCGCATTGAGGAGCAGGCAGCATCAGTTGGCAGCGTCAAGCACACCATAACATTCAACTTCTGTGCAGATAGCACTGTGATCATGCAAGCAACAATTGTTTGCAGCAGCATGTTGCCTGCAGTTTCTATGTGTAATCACCAAACAAGCATTGCAGCCAGTACTCTGTTGCTATATGCCTGCACTGAGCACTCTGTGGGGCTCTTTAACTACTGGCAACTCTATTCTTGATGTTGTGGCTGCTGTGGGTTCAGGAGGAGCGCCAATGGGCTTTTAGAAAGTTTGGATTTGAATTTGATGTCTTTGTAAGTGACAGCAACGAAACCTTACCTTTCAGCTTCTTGTTGTTTCCAGTAGGCACTTGATCCGTGCTAAATCTGCTGACATAGTAGGTTGTAACAGAAGCAATGGTGTTCAGCAGTGTTGCATATAAGCCAGCATCATACTGTTGATACCGAACAGCTGCTTTCTGCATGCACTACAGATCAGCTAGAAGTACATGAGCGACAGCCGGGCTCTGGGGGTCTGGTGTTGTGGTATGCAATGCATCTCACCTTGCAGCCAGAGTGATACCTAGCCATGACCTGTTTGCTGATGCTGTCAATATGACTTACTGCCAGTGGTGGTTGATCTGCTATAAATGCACTCAATTGAACAGGACAAAATCGATGTGAATGGCCCAGATGCTCACCCCTTGTACCAGTTCATGCGCCAACAGCAACCTGTATCATCACCGGGTGGCAAGTTGCCCGTGCCTGGCGGACCTGGAGCCATCGAGTGGAATTACACCAAGTTCCTCATCAACAGAGAGGGCCAGGCTGTGCAGCGCTACAAGCCGGCTTTTGATCCTCTGGAGTTTGAGTCAGATGTGGGTATCCGCAGGACAAGCTTAGAAACAGGTTACTGTTTTTCATCTGGCATTATGATTTGCAGGAGGCTGCAGGTTCAGGCTGATTTGCCGGAGCAGAGGGCTGCTGTTGCACAGCAGCTTTTCAACATTTCTTTGCTTGCAAGCTCGTCCTCACCATCCAATGTTTAATGCATACTGCCGCATACCACTTTACATAGGCGGGGTTGGTGGCAAGGTGTGCTTTGATGGGGACAAGTGCTCCTATGTGCCGCTTCATTGTGTTGTGTTGTATGCTGTAGGTGCGCCTTGCATTGGCAGGCAAGGGCCCCAGGAACCCAGAGTGCCTGATGCATCCTGGCAGGAAAGGATGCAAGGTGGAACTGCTGCTGGAGCGAGCTTAAGGGCCTGCCTGCAGCTCCTGCAGCTGGCTGTGCAGTGCTGTGGAGTGACAGCCATCAGGAGCTACATGTACACCCCGGCAGTGAAACCTGTTTGCAGCATTCACATGAATGTCACTTGGCAGACGCTGCCTGCTGAGCTGCAGTGACGTGTTGGCAATGGTCTGTATGAGGCAAGTAGAGATTGGCTTTGTCCACCATATTTAATTTGTCCTGCAAGGATCAACTCTGGTTGCATGATGTGCCTGGGCATTGTAGCAGTTTGGCAGCGGAAGTGTGCGCTGGCAGCGTTGAGACCTAATGGAGTAGCATGGGTGATGCTGTTGAGTGCTGTGTTTGATGCAACTGCCTTTATTACAGACTTGTATGATGGATCATGGGTAAAGGAGACTCCTTGATCTTGAAGTGCTGTTGCTGCAATGCTCACCATGCACTGCCCTTGCTTACAACGTCCTTGGGGTGGCCAGGTGGTGTATTGTGGTGCAGCTGATCTGTAATGTATGGCGGCGTGCATCGTGCAAGCACTATGTAACATTTGTTCATACACAGACACGTCATGAACTCTGGGGAGCAACTTGACAACCGTGGGTCACTCAGAGGTCAGTGAGTTGTCAAGGGAAGTTACTAACTTGATGTGAGCTTTATCAACGCCTTGATTGAAGGTGTAACATCAATGGATGCTCGTTCGTTTGTAACTCCTCATTGACCACTCTTCATGGTGATTCAAAAGCACCTGATTCTGAAAGTTAAACTTTATTATGGCATAGAAGTATGCAGCCACTGTCACTGCAGACTATCTGCAATCATTGTAATGGATATGACAACCCAACGTGGCTGTGTTATCCTACAAAGCTTGTCTGGCACTACACAGCTTGGACAAACGATAATAATATTATCTTTCCGGGACACTTGGCAAGTTTGAGAATTGTCACAACGGTTGAATTCAGATCTTGAAACTACCGTAGATGGTCCGACCAAGTTAGTAACTTGAAGACACGTTCAGGTCAAGGGTTGCGTATGTCTGGTATGTACAAGAAACACTGTTTTCTGAGAAAACGCACAGGAAGCAC
>LWCB01003563.1:0-12545 GCA_001630525.1 Coelastrella sp. M60 | reverse complement strand
CTGCTCTGTCCACTGACAATACACAACCAATACGTGATAGCTACTTGATGTAGTCAACCGCTATCAGCCTCCTCGCCATATGCCACCCATGCAGCACGCTGCCACCATTTCTGTTCTTGAGATATGAGCAAATAGAACAGATTTGACTGCATGGGTGTATCGACCTTGCCCCACAACCAATGACCCTGGCTGCAGTTTCATGAGCCAAGCAAGACACTGCGCTTGCACAGCAGTTGCAATATGACATAGGTAAGGTGCCTGTGCATGGGTGCTTGGGTGCGCTCACTGAACTGCTGACGATGCTTAATATCGGTGACACACACATAGACAGTGCTACGCACAGAGACATGCAGTTGTGTAGAGAGATCCCCAACATGCTGTCAGTATGCATAGCAGTAGCCTGGCTGGGTGTTTGCACGAGCAGCCGAGAGTCTCAGGCTTGGATGTATAATAGTTCCAATGATATCGCCAGAATGCCTGTATTGTATGCTGTTCGCGTCAGGTGCACGGCGATTCCAGTGTGTCACGATATCTTCTGCAGTACTACTACAAGCATGTACCTTGGAACAAGTATGCAGATGCGATGCATGTGTCGGTGCGTTGGGTATAAAACCTTTATATTTGATAGCAGCAAACTGTTTATATATGGATGGGGAACAGATTCTGCTGACTATGGCTGTCACTCGGCTGGTCGCATTCCAGCGTGCTGTGCGCTGCAGTACTAGGGGCCGTCTCTGCACGCTTCAAGGCACCGCTAACAGCAGTAATAGGACATTGACTGTCGCTGATCTTGTATTAGTGTTATTACCGAAGTCCTTCCGCTGCAACAGGTGGTCAAACGGTCAGCACGGTGCAGTACGTGTGCAGTACTGCTGGTGAGCTTGCTCGGTTGATGACAATGCCACGTACATTGTAGATTAGTGTATTGTTGTACATAAAATTATCCCTCCGCTCACATGTTCGGGCCAATTGGAACAAAGGCACCTGGACTTTGATCTGTGGTAGCTGACAAGAGTGCTAGCCATGGGTAAGCAGTGGCACACCTCAAGGGAGCCAGCATGACGTAAGATGGGACTTACTCGGTTGTAGTCATAATAATTACTCCTACTAGCGATGCATAACATGGTACAGTGTGTTGTCTACTGCATGGAGAAGCTTGGTTTAGGCAGCAACAAAGTGCATTCATAGTTGAGGCATGTCCGCATCCACACCAAAGTGTATGCTGCTTGCAAGCTCTCAGACACCTACTCACGGCACTGCAATTGGAACTTCTGTAGTGTTATATGTCCAGACAGCCACACCCAATGTGCAGTGCTGCTTACTGCCGCCTCCACTGGGGAACTGACTTCTGCAAACATTGAGTCTTTTGCAACTTGTTTGACAAAGTTTCTCCTGGTGCTGACGTGAGGCAACTGCTGATACCTGCAGGCTGTTGGCAGGGTGTTTCCGGGTTCTGGTTGAAGGGTCCTCACTTCAAGGTCATCACTAGCGAGGGTATGTCCATGGTGTATATAGTGTACATGTACAGGGTGTCGCTCCAAATGTGACCCTCTTATCACTGACCCGACATTCTGGTAACCCACAAACAGTCAACAGATTACCTGAAGCACCTGTTACCGGCTGCTTGTTGCAGAGGCTGCCTTGTCAGAGGCCTTGCAGGGGTCCCTTGCTGCTGTAGAAGAAGAGGGTGGTGATGAGTGTGTGGCACCAGTCACAGTAGAGATTGTCACAGCACCGACTGCAGTCAAGAAGACACCGCCATCATTGGCCGACTCCAAGGTACCATACAGCTGGTTGAAAAGTTAAACCGGGTGCAATAGTGGCAGCCTGTTGCTTGTAGTAGCTTCGCTGTGCAAGGGACGACTTCAAACAGAGTCTTTTGGTAACAACTTTGAAAGTACATGGCTAGGTAAAGCTGTCTGTGTAGTTTAGTACTGGTATTTGCTTCGACACTCAACAAGGCTTGCTGAATAAGTGCCAGTGCTCCTGGTTTTGGCAGCATGTCCATGGTCGAGTGAACGTAGTCTGTTGAAGGTGCCACCACTGGTTATGCTGCTGCTTGCTGGCAGGCCATTCCAGCCTACAGGTGCACATCTGCTTTGGGGACTGTGTTACGGAACCAGCAGATTGCAGACTTTGACAAAAGAAAGCAGGTGTACTTGAAGGAGGAGCTCAGTCCACTGCCATTCCAGCCCCCAGCATTCTATGAGTACTTCAATGCCATGATCATTGGTACTGCCAAGGTGGGCTTGCGGGCTGCTGTATGCTGTCAACTCCACCTGAACATTCTGCGCCCTCTGTACATGTGTGTGTCATGAAGGGTCACTCCTCTGACTTGGCCATGTTGCAACGTCTCGTCCACTAGGCACATTGGATGCCATGGAGGCTCAAAGATGGGCTTTAGAAGCCGTATCGTGCAGGTGACATGTGCTCGCCAAAGTTTGTAATCATTACTAGTAAGCTTCTTATGAGTTCATCTCATGTTATGTCTGCAACTGCTGTTGAGGTCTGCTCAGGTGGCAAACTATGTTGTTGCCGTCCTGGTTGCTCTCATGACAATCCAAGAGGCGGTATCCATCGCCAAGCGCATACCAGTGTCCCTGGACCCCTGGCAGGTGTGGGTGCTGATTTTGTTCCTTGCCTACCCAGCAGTGACACTTGCTGGCATTGTCCTGACAAACAATGAGATGGCTGTGAGACGCTTCTTCTACTACAGGCTGCTCAGTCTACAGGTCAGTACAAAGCTGCTCTTGACACCAGATATGCCCCGTGTGACTGACTGCATAGCATGGACAGCAGATGCGTCCATCATTGAACGGTTGAGTCTCATCACCAGTCAAAAGGTGTACACCCAGACGACGGTGACTGGTTTTCTGACTACTTACGATGTCTCTGGCATAAGGTGCATTTCTGTACTGCATCGGCTGCTATATGATGACCAGCTCAAAGTCATGTACTGGTGAACAACAATCTGCAAGTGCTGTTTGCCTCAGTTGCCCTAGATGAAGCTCTCTCATGGCTGCCAGCTATCTACAGTGTTAGAGGCTGGACAGCAGGTAATAGACCTGTCAGCAAGGCCCCGGGTCCCTACGCATGCTAAGCTATATGTGTCTTCAGGTGATTGTGGATTGGGACAACAGGCCCTTGCAACGGTATTGGATGGCCTTTTACCTCCTGGGCTCGACTTTGATGCTGAATGTATATGCTGCATATGGCTGGTCGGTAGCTTCTGGTTCTGGTGCAGACAAAGTCGGAGCTCAGTGGAGTATTGTCTTTGGTCAGTGTCTGCTGATTGGCAACTTCTGGTTCACTCTGACTTGCTTTGAGCAACAACTGATTTCTATGAACAAGGTGCGTGCAATTGTGCACTAAGTGGCTAGGCTAGCCCTTCAAGTGGAAGCACATGCAAGGTTGTCTCAAACACTCATAAGTCAGAATGTATAACCCAGCTGATGAAGTTGTGTATACCATGCTCGCATTGTGACCTTCTGAGCTTGGGACACGTGACAGGTAGTATTCTAGACACATCACATGCATTCAGTAGGATCCACTGTTGGGTGCCATTGGTCAAGAAGTGTGCAAACGTTTGTCTCAGGCATTATATAGTGACCGACACCATATCGCCGACATCAGGCTTCTTACTGTTGCTGTTACCATTTTGCAGGTGATTGAGAACTCTCCTGAAGCAGCAAAGGTGAGGAGGGCTGGATAAGTCTTGCAGTCATTAAAGAACTGAGATCAACAAGTGCATCAGGGAACTTGTTGTGTACCAGCGAGCCTACAATATTTGGAGTTATTAATTGGCACGCATGTCAAAGCTGATCAAGCACGCTCCTGGATAGGCCGAGTAGTGGCAGCAGGGTTGGTGCATGTTAGTGGCAAGTTCAACTTGTTGATGCAGGCTGCAATATCCCAGGCAGTCAGGGATGATTTAATGTGGATGTTATGCATTCTGTATGACAGGAGCTTATCACTTTGTGTGATGTCGTGACTGAGGCTCAGCTGAGACATGCTATCAGAGACTCTTACAAGCGAGCCAAGGCGTATCGGAGGCTGAGTCCTGAGGCACAGGCAGCAGCAAAAGCACAGCTGCTGACAAGTGGTGTGTCTGAAGCAGCATTCTTTGACCTCCTGACACTCCGGCACAGTACCAAGGGTCGTGCGACTTGCCCTCAGGTGACAGTGCAAGTGGTGAGTGCCTCAGGGCTGATGGGCGCACCACATAGTCATAGACACCATATGTCCTTGTCATTGTGTCACTGTACAAGGGCATTGAAACCTGCCTCAATCCTCCTCTGGCAAATGACGCCCAGAAACCAACAGTTTCAAACCCAGGGGTCATGATGGAATACTGTACATACATGTTTTGAGGGACAAGCTTAAGCGCTGGTTCTTGTAACAAACTTTGTATCAATTGCATACCTAGCATCAAACTCTCTGCCCCATTCCCTTCTTGTAGGACTCTGAGTCCTCTGCCAAATGCCCTGGCTTCATGAAATGTCTTCGTGTCACCTGCAACCCACTGTACAGAATGTATGCGTTGAATTTCGCACTGAATATGTTCAGCTTCAATTTGTCTGATTTTGCAAAGAGGTAAGTATTGCCCAGGCATGGGCGTCTGGTTAAAGCAAAGGTCAGGGACAGTCACTGCTGCATGCTGACAGAGAGCTTCTTTCTGCCATAGCGTCTATGCCGTGCCTACCCCATGAGTGGTGTGGCAATCATCAGCCATGGTGCAGCCATCAGCTGACCATATTTGCCTTCTCAGTGCTGAGTGGTTATTGCGGATGACACTGCTATGCCATCTGACACACCTTGTCAGGCACAACCTCGAACAACAAAATGACAACTAGCTGCCTATTCCAGTATATGTTGAGGGCAACAGATTGGAGGTGCTACTAGTGACATACTTGTCTGTCACATACGTGAGGATACCTTTACCCCAATCCATGCATTTCAACAGCCACTGTTAACAGCTGTTGCTGCTCTCATATGTGTGTGCAGGATCTTTGCAGGCCAGTCTCGTGCAGCCCATTATGCCGGTCCTCGTGTTGCATGGTGGCCATACCACGATGATGACAAGTACCTCAGCACCCTGGGTGCCCTGGGATTCGTCACAGTCTGCAGTGTGTACTGTGTGATGGTATATTCAGGCTGGCTGGTGTTGGATGCTCTCTCCAAGCAGGCAGTATAGCCAGATTGCCAGTGCTCTAAGATTAAGGTGATACTTACCAAGTAAGTACCACCCTAACCTTGGATAACGTGGACGCCCTAACCAATCATCGCATCAGACCTCACATGGAGTCTCCATGGCATGGATCTGTACATCCATTGTTGTAAAATCTATTTTTGGACAGGACTGCCACTGAATAACAGGAACCCAACATAGCGTCCATTCAGGCCTTTCAGAGGCTCATTTACAATTTGTTGTAGGCATGATGACACTGCTATTCCAACAGGAGTAGATAAGAGCCTCAATACTCTGTCAGGTACTGTTAATCCGAACACTTGTGTTTTGCGCTGCAAAGGGCCATGCATGGGTTGAAAGGAGTTCTGTACAGTCTCTACCTACTTGTGGTTGTGCCATGCGTCACAATATCCTTTACAGATGTTCAACACATTAGGGCTGGTCTCGCATTTTGTTGTCACTGTACTTTGGAGAGTGTGCTGTGGTGGTCATGAGCAGCCAAGTAACCGCTGGTACCACTTATACAGTACAAATAGCCCATTGATGGGGGCTGACCAATAGCCTTTCCAGTTGAAGACTGCAGCCAGGCATCTTTTTGATGTTTATTAGTTGCAAACAACTGCATTTGTTTGGTGCCACAATCAGTGATTGCTGACAACTTGTTTGCAGGATACTGTATCTTGCACATGCTGTACTGCACATGTCTATTGGTATGTCTATGTGTACTGCACTTTGTGCGAGTGTTCAACTCAGTGAGGCACTGCCTGCAAGTGACATTCAACCTCAGGCCCAGGCCCACAGGGTCCGGGACGTGTTAGCGAACTTCAGTGGACGGGCTGTTGTTTGCATGCAAGTGCTTGAAGTGAAGGCTGTCCGTTGAGTGTGGATTGGTCAACATAGCTGAGTGCCACAAATATGGTGAAAGTGCGCCATTACATCGTACAGACTCTGCAAGGTCTGCATACACTTTCCCATGTGGGACAGCAGTGTATGCTGTGCATGGCCGTCCCACCCTTCGCTCAATCTGGAGGCATTGTTCAGGACAGCGTGCAATTAAAGTCCAATGGTTTGCTGATGTTGACAATGCATGCAATTTTCGGACACAACTCAGCTTATTCTTCACACAGGTGAAGCAAATCTGCACCACGTGGAATACACAAGTCTGGCTGTAGCACATCTGCTCTGACCATGCTCTGCTTGAGGAGTGCCTCCATTGATCAGTGTCCCGCATGATTTACTGAGCAACACACCAGAGCAGCATAGTTACAGATTGCAACCTGCACATAACTCAAGCTCCAGAGAGCTCAAAGTCAAACTTTACAATTGCGTAACTCTCCACCTTGCACCACTCACACTGGTACAACACTGAAATCACAGCATCTTTGCCATCAACACACTAAGCAACACACTAAGGGCATATACAATAGGCAGCAGTGCTGCTTGTCCGAGGTGTGTCCCAACCACAGCAGTTTGGCAGCTGTTGATTGCTCAAACAGCTGTTGTTTGTGATGAAGGTGTAGTGCCAAACACCTCTACAACACGTTGATGCACTGAATAACAGCGGCAAGCTGGATTGCATGGTCCAGAACTTGAGCAGGTTTCCTTGAACATCCGAAGCTGGCTGCAGATGATTGCACATACAGACACTGCAGAGTCTGCATAGCCTGTACTGCGCAAAGTGCTACGCTGCCGCCAAGTACTTATAACTGCTGTTGGTCACTCAGACATGAGCACGGGCGTTAGGTCCAGGGCCATGCGCCTGGACACTGGCAATCCTCAGGGTCAAGGGCCACTTTCTGTACCACTACTGGCTGATCAGTCTATCCTCCTACCACAACACATGTGCAATGCTGAACTGCCACATGTGACTGCCGCTGCTTTATCCTGTGGTGATTCATCTACATCACTGTCAACACCGCTGGTATTGCAAGACTCCTATGAACTATTCCTAAGGACTGTGGATACTCTGTAACAAACCCCGATCACATCTTCCAGAGCAAGACGCCAGTTGTCCCACCCACATATAAGTACAGGATATTTCGCAACTGCAAAGCATCAACAATGATATGCATGTAGGCGCGACACTCACTGCAATGACGGTGTCCCAGCATCCATCAAACATGATTCCAGTGACCCGTGATGGCAATCCTTGCCATCCACTGCTACATGCTCAATGTGCACACCTGATGTTAAGACATTCAACAGTTCCAATGTGAAGCTGCTCAGTATGCAACAAGCTGTTGCCAGCATAAAGTTTGAAGCATGGCCACATCACACTGGCAAGAGGAAGTCAGCCTCTACAGCTCGATGAATAATATAGCTATGTGTTCTGCTGCTTCTGCATACCTCATAGGTGATCTCATAAGCGAATCCCTTTCCCACTATTACATGCCATGGCGAACCAAATTTCTTGTCCATTTGGTCCTTGATCATCTGCAGCAAAAGACTCTGTGACGTTGAGGTGTCGATGTGCTGAAACTGTGTTGTTCAATATGTCGCTGAGCTTCGCATAACAGCCACAAATGAAACACTCGGCTGCTCACCTGTGTACACTTCTCCATATCATTAGGGTATTTCTCAACTGCTGTGATGCATATATCCATGGCTTCTTCTCGCATCTCTGCTGTCATGTCTGTAAACTTTACCAGAGCATATTTTGCCTGCAGACCGATCAACTCTTGTTAAGCTGCCTCGTGCACGACCAAGGTGCAGCATACCCATCTCTGTGAGCAGACCTGTCTGAAGAATGTCTCCATATCCAATGGCTGCACAGCCTCCGCCATCACGACTATCCGCTTTCAGTAACCTCCAAAAGATTATTACTTTTCAGGTCAACCCTGAATGCCGCATGATTACCCGCAATGCCAATCTGAGTTAGCAGACATAAAGGGTCCCCAACCACATCCTCAGGGCTACGAATGACTTTCAATATCCGTAACAAGTGATTCCCCAATCAAGATAGCCGTACGTTGCAACATCGCGGGCATGGACGTTGAGCTATCAACTTCGGTGCCAACTCGCTTGGGTTTGACTGTCATCCCAGCTAACAACGACGTCTGCTGCAATATGGCGCTCCTTGATTCGTGTGTAAAGTACGTCGTGAAATTGTTTTGGCAAGCTTCCTTACAAGTCGCTCTCTGACAGATAACGTGTCCTCAAACTACGCCAACTACAAGTCATTAGGCAACCAGGCGGCAGTATGGAGGAATTCAGCAGCAACTATGGTGGTCCTATGAAAGAAGTAGTGTACGAAAATACCTACATCACACACCCGTCTGGTTATGGAGAAGGAGCCAGATTTCAGCGTCACAAAGTTCAGGAGATACTTAAGAATGTGCTAAAGGAACGCATGGAGAAGCAGCAGTACGATCCAGTAAAAGCAGCCCAAATATCCAAGCATATGGCGGAAGATCTGCGAGAAAAAGTCAAGGCTTTAGGCTATGAGAGGTACAAGTTGGTCATTCAGGTCACTCTGGGTCAGAAGAAAGGCCAAGCCATGCGTATAGTATCTAGATGTCTATGGGACACCAACACAGACAGCTTTGCATCGGAGTACTATGAAAACGACAGCTTGTACTGTGTATGCCAGGTATTTGGCCTGTATTATGAGTAGTGTAGTGTGACAGCCAAGCCAGCAGTAGAGATGGTTCTCATGGATTTATGCCAACAGCCAGGTGTATAATTGCTGTGACTGAGCACCAGTGTGCACAGACGACTCCGACCGAGAGGAGCAGTAGCACCAGGGGACTGCCACTGTCACAAGCCATTCGCTCCAGAGCCCCCAGCAAGGAGTTGCAAGTTATGGCAGCGTTGCAGCAAGCGGGGCTCTGCTAGATGCAGCAGCAAGAGGCTGTGCACACTTATCATGGTATCCTGGAGCAGGCAGGCACAGTCACCAGCGGTCAGATGTGTCCTTGTTCGTGTGTTGCTCAGGCGCGCTGCAACATGCGAAGCAGCGATTGTTGTCTGGTGATGCCCAGTTTGTTTGCCTTCACATGCGACTTCAAGTCTTCTTTGTCTTGTGTCATTCTGATATGATGACAAAAGCAAGTACATTCGTTTCACAGATGGAGGAGCAGCAATTGCCTACTATAAGCAATCAGCATTGCTGTCACTTTGCTGCATGAGCCAAGCTTTCAAAGTTTCGCATGTAGAACCAGCAATGTATGCATGTGAGTCCTGCTCTGTAGCATGCGGGCAATAGTGTACGCCATGCACCTTGTGGTTATTTAAGTCTGAGGTGTTTGTCGTTTTTAGCTGGTGCAGCTACCAACCAATTGCACAGGTGTTGCAGAATGCTCCCAGCCTGCGAGGTTCCCACAGTGCACACAGGTGGGATCAAAGCTTTGTGAGGTTGAGCTTTCACATCCATCAAAGCTGTGTCACACCCAGCATGTAGCATGCTGCTTCCTGCTCATGAGTCTGCTGGTTTTGCAGTGACAACATCTGCTTGTACAGTGATCTTGAGATCTGACAGATGGTTGATCTGTATTGCACAAGTTAATATGAACTGATGCCTGGGAGCCACACTTGGGTGTTTTGTTGACAATTCTTGAACAGCCTAGGCATGGGCAGCAGACAAGGGCAATGAGCCCAGACTTGGCACACCTGCATCTAGACCAATTGAAGGCGCTACATGGATGGCGTTGTTTGGCTGGTGTTTGTTGTATGGTCACAGTGTGTGTACTGAAGGCAAGTTCTGATCATCCACGTTCTATGTACTGCTGTCGTTTGGGAAGGCTTCTAGACAGTTTGCATATATAGAATGTCTTAGGCATGGAGCACTCATGTGACTAGTACAATGAGGCTGCCGCAGTGTCCCGCAGTGCGGTGGAGTCATAAGCTGTCAATGCCCACAGGCTTATGTGATGGGCATGCTTCATTTGATACAAGGGTGTTACTGGTAGCTTTCTGGGAGCCACATGTGCTTCAGTGTGCATGGTTTAGGTCAGGTGTCCAAAGCTGTGTTGCTATTCTGCTACAGTGTTGAATAGCTGCTGAATCAGGTAAGATCCCTATAGTACTTAATTGTTATGAGTACCTTCCGTGATGACTTGCTTGCATTGCAACGACGCAATATCTATGTTGTACTTCAATGTTGTACTTCACCAAGATGGGACCCGCGATGGGACCCATCACTGAATGGGGTGACGCATGAGAACTTGTTGAACGCATGAAAAACGTGCATTGACGTCTTGAATGCGTGGTCATCGCGTCTCCTGTACATCTGTACTTACGTGACGCTGGTAGCTCAGACAGCTGAAGGCTCGCAGTTTGAACACCGGGTGCGCTCGATGCTTCATATCTCAACCACCGTCCCCCTTGAAAGCACAAAATGGGCACTTACTGTTTGGATACAATGCAACAGTCAGCCTCAAGCTCACGCCGAGGCTGCATGCCTGGCATGCTTGCATACAACGCAAGGTTCTGCAGGTTCGCCAAGGTATTCTGTTCCAAACCTACTAAATGAGCATTGCACAATTCATTCATTTTCACGGTTGATAGACTGAGGCAGTTCTACAAGCCAAGTGAGGCCCCCTCATGCGCTTTACTGCACTGCAGAGATTATGCACTAAGCTATCTGCCGGCAGACAGGTCGAGCACAGAAAGCAACAGCCTGGAAGTAGCACATTGTCGCATGATAAAGCACTGGCCCAGTAGTAGCTTGTCTCAGCAGATCCAGGAGCTTGCAGGATACAGCTTCCTCTGTGCAGAGAGCTGCTGAGGATCACAGGTGTGCATGCGTACTCAAAATGTCAACAACAAGCGCAACTATTGACAAAGAGGACAAAAGTCAGTCCATACCAGCAGCATGTGCAGCAGAGAAAGTGCAAGCGCCCTCATTGCACTCAGCAGATCCAAGCAGCAGTCCTCCTGCAGTGGCAGATGATGTGGTTGAGTATGGCGACTTTGATGATGCAACAGCTGACCTTGAAGCAACAAAGGATAAGCAGACAGTGACTGCAGCAACGATTTCTAGTGAGACATCGCCAGGATCGCAGCACTCGGTAGAGTATAGAAGCAGTGTACCTCATGCGTCTGTTGCAGCTGCTGGAGCTCCAGCTGCAGTACAACCAACTGCATTTCATTCTTCTGCTGAAGCAGCGGAAGCAAAGCACAGCAACATACCGTCGACATCACAAGCCCTCGGTGCTGCAGTAAGTAAGGTTGTTGTTGATGATGACGAGGATGACTTTGGTGACTTTGACACAGCACCTGCAGCTCCACCTTCATCAACACCCGCCGTAAGCAGTGCAACGCTGTCAGTGGCAGCTGTACCAGTACATGCAGAACCAACAACAACAAGTGATGCAGAGTTGGATGATTTTGGGGACTTTGATGAGGCCAGTGAGGCCCAGGAGGTGGCAGCACCCACAGTGGTTCAACCACCTATAGCACAGCAGCCAGCAGCAGCTCCTGCAGAAACCCCTGACATCCTGCAGCTTTCAGGCTCACAGTTTCTGTCAGCAGTACTTGATGCCTGGCAGGTGAGTAGTAGGTCACGGGAGAACAGCCTTTGCTCTGTGATAGCTTGTATTGCTGCCCTCGCTACAACAGGGCTCACGTCAAACGTCACATGCCCTTCACGGCATATGGCAGCCAAGTTGCGACCGTAGCGCCTCACAAGGTTGATGCAATGAATGCCACAGCAATAGTGCTTTCATGACTGCAGGTACTGGGTGCACCATCAAGCTACCAAGCTGCTGCCAGCCAACAGCCATATCAGCAGACCCTGGAACAGCAGCAAACCCCGCCACAGCCAATGGTGACAGTCACACTGCCGCCCTCACCGCAAGACGCTGTGGCCAGCAGCATACTTACCCACAATGGTTTGCCAGTGAAAGTGATCGACAGAACGTGCAACAGCAGCACTGCTGGCAACGGCAACAGCAGCAGTAGGGGTGGGAACCCAAGCAAAGGGCCCTTATACCAGGAGACTAGCTGCAGTTCTAATCTTGATTGGCAGAGGAGTGCTGCAGAGGCCAGACTGGTGGAAGGTCTAGGTTTGACACCAGCTGTACAAAGGGCGTTGGCACAGCAGGGCAAAGGTGCAGCAAGTGAGCAGAGACAGCAGCAGCAGCAGCTGAGTAATGCTGGGTGAATATCTCGCATATCAGGTGCAAAGCAGTCATGCCATTGGCCAGGCGGTAGGAATTCTGAACCAGGCTGAGACAGTGTCATGCACAGTTGTGAGGGTGAGGAGGAACATACTATGCGGCGGCCGCAGTGTATATATATATAATCAACTTTGAAAGTCAGGTGCATGCACGCGAGAAAGCAAATAACTAGCAATATATCTGCTTGCCTGAATGTATGCATTGCCCTTTGCTGTCCCATGTGTAAGCAGCCTGAGAGA
>LWCB01003559.1:0-13530 GCA_001630525.1 Coelastrella sp. M60 | reverse complement strand
TATGTGTAGTGGAGGGGTATTTTAGATGGTGTTGTTCCTGTGTGGTATGTGTTGGTTGGTGGTGGGGTGGGGTTTAAAGTAACAGTTGATCTTCAAATCTCGTTGCTGTTGACAGCCTAACACTGAGTGTGAGGCATGATGCATTGGGACGCATGTGTCATAACTTAATGCTCGCTAGTTGTTGACTTGATAGACATGATGTCAGTCAGTAGAACATATGTGGTCTGTACTGCTGCGAATGAACTTCTTCTGGCACGGCATTGCTTCTCAAGCAGCTGAAGGACCCCAGCTGTTGATTGCATAAGCAGAGGGGTTTGTCTCTTGTACAGCTGCTGTACAGCATTGTGGTGCTGGCACTGCCAGTGCTTTTTGAGGGCACAAGTATGGCTTATGCAGCAAACCAATATGATAATTGCTGATACAGACAAGCACCCTCCAGGGTGGCACAGTGTAGCCTTTAGGAGCAGCAACTGACAGTCGTTAACAGCAATGCATTCACTCTGCTGCACGAGTCAACGCACCTTTCACAGCGTGTTACTCAATAATCGCTGGTGTGTTTTGTCAGGCGTTGTGACTGAGTACCTGAGGTTTGGCCAGGCTGAGGGAGGTGTGGGGGACGTGGCTCAACTGGACAGACTGCTCAGAGCGTTACAGGTAGGTGATGGCTGGGGTGCTGCTGCTTATGTTGGGTTGGCAGTGTGCCCAAGCTATGTGAGTGATTCATTACCACAGACGGGGAAAACATGTGATGCAAGTACTTCATGTCATGCAGAGTATGAGAGGTCGTCATGGGCTGGTGCTGCTGAGCCAGGCAGTACCAGGCACTGATATGTTGTTGCTCCAGCATCATAACTTCCCTTTCTTTGTGAATACGTTTGTGTGTGTTGTCTTGGTTTACATGCAGTTTACTCAGAAGAAAGCAGATGGTCAGGTTCGGTGGGCTGTGCTGAATGTGGCAGCAATGCTCCGGCGACATGCATCACTACACGACAGATTAGCAGCGGCAATGGATAGGGGTGCATCTGTGGGTGAATGCGTGTTACTTATTGAAAAGCAGCTAGCAGATACACCAGAGGTGCTTTCACCAGTCACAGAGGATTGTGCAGCTGTTGAGTCCAGCAGTTGAGTGCGCAACAGTGTTATACTGCTAGTATACTAGCAGCGACCAGTGTCTGTAGGTTGCACTTGCTTGGTAACCAGCCTAGGTTTTCTTACCCAAGGGCCTTGTGGCCGGAGCAGCTGGGGAGGGTAACCACTACTACCGCAGCATCATGTGCAACCGGAACGTCTGAATGGCTTTGACAAAACTCGCACCTTTGGAGTTTTCTTGAAGGAGATATGGTTCGTGCGGCCACTTTGACACATTCAAATTCAGTGAATGCAATGCAGGCTGGTGAGGACAACCCATTGCTGCTCCCCAATGGTTGGGGAGTAAGTTGCTTGGGCGGGACAGTGTAGATCAGATGGCTCACAGAGCAGCTTCTCGCAGCTTCACCTCTATGCAATCTGTGCTTCCAAGATGACAGTACAAGAAGCACAATCTGCGCGTACGCAACCCTGGCTTATGCAAGCTTGCAAGGTTAAGCCAGCGATTGCTTACTTCTAACTTGAGGCTCAAGCTGAATGTTGAGTTGAAAGTTTGAATGCCACGGTGTCTGCCAGACGGACGGCAAAGTTTGTCCTTGCTTGTACATGATCAGCTTGCTTACAAAAATCATTTTGCAGTCTCTGAGAGACTGCTGATCATGCTTGTTATGAATGCCTCTTCCAGTGTCTCGGGTCCTCGTATCTATGGATATCCATAGTACAGGTACCCAAGGGCCGAATGGCCGGAGCGGGTCTACTTTCAACAATATGACAATCATGGCCCAATCACGGTAATTTGACTGCTCATGATACCTGCTGATGGCGGCAGAGATGACAAGCTTTTTTAATCAGATTATTGGCAAGCTCCACGGCAGTTGGTGACCAATCAGTAATTGCGGGCGCCGCAATCTTCTTGACCAAGTTAGTGAAGATGGTGTTCAATGACAAGCAAGCACCGAAGGAAACAACTGTACCACGGCTATTTTCGCAATATTGTATTGATACACAACGCATCACTGACCAGCTTGAAGAGGAACAGCTTGCTGAACAGAACACGACTGGCATCACACAACATGACCAGTAATGAGCACTACCTATATAGGCTGTACAAGGGCGTAAACCTACTGCATCCAATCACCCAATATGCTGCAGGACAAGTCCTGCTTGACCAGAATTCACCAAGGAACCGCTGGATACCAGCGAGTTGTGAGTGGATGTGGTAAATAGCATCACTACCAAGCCTTGCCAAAACACTATGCCAACACACCAGTTGAAACCTCCCCAGGGTGATAATATGAGCCTTGACGAGTGACACATGACAGGGCCCACTAGTAGAGGTCGATAGGGATGCCGCTACACATGCCAATACCAATTTTGATGGAACCAAACCATGATTCCAACCATCCAGGTCCTACACTGCGCAGGCTTCAGAGCGTGAGAGCTGAACCGCAATGAGTCAGCAGATGCTGCTGAACTGCCCATGATGTCTGTTGCACCACGCTCCTTGATGCTCATGGCCAAGCTGCAACTCAAGATGTCCACCATATAATGTTATCATGGGCAGCCTTGAAGTTTTCTGACCAGACTTGGTTGGCCACTGATGTAGCTAGTAGGCAAATCCCTTGCACATGGGGTGCACATGTGCTTCACCTTATACTGCAATACTTACTGCGCGATATCATGCAAACTTGCAGAGATCATGAGTGCTGCATAACTTCCTGTCACTTGCTGTAGGGCCTACTGCTTCACTCAGCTGAGTGTATGTGCTGCAAAGCCAAGATCTGGCCTTTGTATTGGGTACTGCAGTCAGGCTCGGATCTTTGATGCAGCAACCTTCAATTATGCGACAGGGTGAAATGCACCAGGTGCAGCTGCCCTGTCGGAAGTTGTTCAACGCCAGCAGCTCTCTGCTAAAATCAGATCAGCTAGAAGCTGTAACCTGGCATGCCTGCAGCAAGGGTAAATCACAGATCGTTTGTGCATGCTGTTGATGTTGATTCACCAGGTGCAGACATAAACGTGTGCTTGCAGTTGAGGCATACACGCTTGAGCTTGACGAAGCACAGATTGTGACATTTCAGAAGGGGCCGCTGTCGTTGTATTACTCAAATGCTTGACCCAGCCAACTTGCACTCAATGAGCCCAACCTTTCTTTGCAAAGCTGTTTCGATACTTACCAAACCACTCCCAAACTTTATTGAACTCAGGATACCAGCCCAGTCCATTTGTCTGCAGTGGAGGTGGTACGTATGTTGTAGATGGCACTCGAGCGCGTGGAGCCATGTGGGCCAGGTACAGTGGCATCTCAGCAATTGCGTTCATATACCTTCTGTTAAGCCGACTGCACGCAGAACATACCACTTGAAGGTGACACCATGTTGATACATCATGATAAGCTTGCAACTTGTTCAGCAGACTTGGAGCTTGATCGCTACAGTGCAGCTCAACTCCTATGTTGGAGGGAAGATCCTGACCATGCCATGTTTGTGCACATAAGGCAATATGCAGCCTGTGGATGACAGCCTGAGAACTGTCATCATGATTTGCAGGGGTCTGCTATGCACTGGCCCAAGCACTTGAAAGATCAAGCAAAACAGCCTCACATGCAGAGTCTGACCGCCCTACGCAAGACAGGTACACAACCTGCCACTTACTGTTGGAAAGCTGCAACCAGCAAAAAACCAGCGATCCACAACAGTGATGCCTGCACAAAGGCCCTCTTCACAATCATAACACACCTGCACATCAAAACATACGGGAGTATCTTGTGCCTTCAGCGAGTATGATGCATGAAACACCACCACCAACAGTGCTGAGTAGGCAAGCAATGCAGCGTACAATGAGCTGTCAACTGCTGAAGAGTGCTGTAGCGGAGGCAGGCTCCTTTGTATTAATACCATCCAACTGCAATTCAAATGCTAAAGCATCTCAGCCGAGCACATCTATTGTAGAGGTGTGTGTGGAGCAATAGGTTCAGCAACTGTATGCAGCAGCGGCTGGCTGTTTATCGCTGTGATGTGCCTGGCAGTGTGTTGCTGCTTATGTTTTGCCACTTACCCCGTGAATGCCACCATGATGACTGTGCAGACCAGTGTACGGTTGACGAAGAACTGCCACATGATTCCTCCTGCCTCATACTTGCGCTGATAGTTGTAGATAAGCTGATACCTGAGGTGACAGGAGACACTACAGAGCTGTGAGCAGCATACAGGGTGCTATAACAAAGTAGTACTACACTACACTGTCGATTACAACCAGGCAGCCTTATGCTACTGTGGAAGAGCAGATGAGCGGCTTACCTTCACTCTGCAAGCTGATAGCACAAGCTATAAACTACAGCTCTTGCAGAAACAAACCAGCATATTCTTGGAACATCACAGATGCATGGGGACAATTTGCAACTGGGTGGAGCGATCATGTTAACATAACTCATACACCTTGAACATGATATAAGTGGTATCAGCATATGACAAAGTGCAACCTGCTTCACTGATCTTATCTAGGGTTGATGCGCTGCGGCGTCTGTCTCACCTCCAGAATATCCACATGCCACCGAAGAAGGCAGCACCAAACAAGGCGATGAGCGGCGCTATCACAGAGAACGCCAGTGATATCAGCATGATCAGCAACGAGCTGCCAAACTCAACACCGTAACGTGGGGACCTGATGGCGAATCTCATGAATTGCACCCTTGGAGGTACAGGGCCACTGAACATGTCAAACAGCCTGCAAGAGATGCAGGTGCCACCAGACAAAGGCCATGTCAGGCTGACACTGGCTATGAGAGGTACCACAACCTGACAAGCTGTTGATGTTCACATGATGGTGTCATATTGTGGTGAAGAACAGTTGCACACAATGAAGTTTGGCATGAGCACGTCCGCATGATCAGTCGCCATAGGACCTACTGCAGAATGAGGCAAAGAGACTGAGCTCTAACAGCTATACCCATGCAGCCATGCTGCGTGATCAGAGCAACCGCTGTCACCAAATGCTGTGGTTTAGGGGTACAATTTGTCGCGCACCTGAGCCAGCACTGCCACACTCCTGGCTGCGTGATGAGGAACCTCAACGGCACACTCATCAGAGTTCGCATGATGATGTAGGTGAAGAAGAACTTGCTGCTGGAGGGTAGAGCACTGCCAATGATGGTAGGGATCTGCAAATCAAGGCGAGCAGTCCAAGAGATGAGAGCAAGTAGTACAAGATATCATCACCAGCAGCCATCAACAGCAACGGCATTCATGGCATAATCAAAGCACCACAGCATATGGCTGCAAGAGTAATATGCACCATGAGAGCAGAGAATGCTGCACTAGTAGCAAGGGAGACTTGTGATTGCTCATGCAGACAATGAAGCCATCATAACTGCCTGGCAGCTGGCAGCCAAGCATCAATCTCATGTCCCTTACCGCCTGTGGATCACTCAGTAGGCTGCTGGTTGTGTTGAAGTAAGCTGCACCTGCTGTTGCTGTGTCTACAACTGCGCTACCCAAGACACCTTGAGCAAACATATTGAATATGTTCCAGTAGCTGCACGCGACAACAGAGACATAGGGTCAGCAGCAAGACAGTTGCTGAAGAAGAACACAACTATATGGCTTGCATGACCCGCCAAGCATCATCCTATATCATGCTAAGCACAAGAAACATGCAAAGCTTAGCACTTACAAGTAGATCTCCCCCATACGCCGGTCAACAGAACTAAGACTATAATGGCGCCCTTCACTCTGTGCAATCAGGTACACCAGTCTGGGAAGGCACAACCCTTGCCACAGTGTGATCAAGAGTGATGGTAGGAATCCTGTCACAAGTCCTCGTATAATCCTGGCAAAAGCATTTGTTCCTCCACAGTAGAAGTCATGTACAGCTGTACCAGCGATAGCTGCACAGAACTGCAGGAGCACAAGCGCACGACACTACTTCACAGAAAACTCATCTCTGTTGCCTTGTCTCACAGACAATCATGCAAAGAAATCACTGCATCTCAGCTGTTGCTTTGATGCAGCTACACGACGACGTCTCTTTTGCATGCAGACAGACAATGCCCTTATCCACATCAGTTACCGTGCAGTTGTGTTATCTGCTCCAGACCCCTGAAGCCGCCTCACCTGACTGTTGAGTTGTGATATTGCGGATGTCAGCAGTGACACAGGCAACAACACTACAATCACTGCAAAGGGTGTGGTGACCCAGCCCCTCCACACACGCTGAGCATGATTAAACCAGAGAGCCTCCCAGTTGACTTCCTCTGGCCCAGGAGCCGGGTGAACCTGATGGCAACACAGCAGGCCATAGGTTGAGGGTCAATTCACAGACCATGATGCTTCTTCAGAAATTGCAGTAGCTGCAAGCCACATGGACGTGATCGCCAGAACAGATGAACGCCAACTAGGATGCTTGCTGAAGTCTTGTGGAAGCTGCAGATAGATTTGTAGCCAAGAGCTACAATGTTCACTCAACAGCAGTTTTGACATGTACCTGGAATAGGTCCTGATTCATTGGAAGTATGTTGCAGCTGGATGCAATGGCGGCAGCTTTCTGGGTCCTGAACAGCACAAACCAACTTGGGGTCTGGCCATACTTGAGGGCTACTTCCCTCTCTCTCAATATCACTGGCTCCAATGCAGCTACCTCAGCTTCCAGCTTGTCTATCAAATCCACCTGACCAGACAGTCAGTGTAGAAGTATGCGACGGTTAGTGGCTCCAGCAGAATCTATTTTATACCACATTCACTTTGAAATGCAGCACCAGTGCCCTGCAAGGTGTTCTGCTACAATGGCAGACGCATAACAGAGCTGCAACACCTTGGAACAAACACAGGCCAGTGGGACTTGGGATGCAAGTCATTAAATACCAGCAATTTTGATGTTTGGTAGCTGCAACTGCTAGCACATCTCCAACAGTCAGAAATCCAGTGAACATATACACTCCCTTATCAAGGGACATATAGACACCATCTGATTCAGCGACTTACCTTTTCACCTCTGCCACATCCCTTGGAGCCAACTTGAGGACGAACCTTTGTCTGTGAGTACTTGAACTTGGCTGCCTCAAGTCGACCTTGCTTGTTGTCCCACTGACGCATCAATAGATCCACACGTCTGTAGTTGAACACAGGCACCACCTGCAAACAACGGCCATGACAGGAGAGATCATGATGAGCAGCATGCAGTCGTGTGCCCTTGGAGGCGGTGGCACATACAGACGGCAACGCCAGCCACCAAACCCCACCATGTCTGACAGCCTGCTGCTTGTACCGGTACAGAATAGACCAGATTCCTGATGTCCATGTATGTCAGTCACCCCCACTTTGGTGCTGACAAGTGCACTAAGGACTCATAAATCATGCAACCTATTCAATTGGTGGATGTCACAACACGGATGTATGCAGATCCCTCTGCCTGGCCTCACCCTGTCAAAGTCGCCGGGAAACAGTGTGCTGAAAATATTGCCCACAAGACTGTACTGCATGCTGACGCCCAGCTTGGCCAATGCTCCACTAGATTTTGCCTGTCTGACGAGACCCCACAGCTCGTATCCCGACCTCTTGACGCCTGCAGGATCCAGTCAGTGAATAACATAAATCGCAATAGAGTCAACATGCTGGATCCAGCCCTATCATTACAAATTGATAGTGTAGACAGCAAGCAGCAGGTGCATGCTTAGGAGTGGCCAACATTGGAATGGGCATGACTATTAAGTGTGGCATATACCGACCTGCACCTGACTCAATATCTTTGAGCTCCTTGACAGGGAATGGTGTTTCGCCATTCGGTGGCATGTCCAACTCCGCATGACCCTGTAGCCTTCCTTGCAACTCATACTTCACACCAGGTGGAATCGCACTTTTTGAGATATTACCGCACGTGTGAGCACCAGGGACTTTCGCACTGCAGCACACACGCATACACATGGAGCATAACTCTGAATACCTTGTGAAGAGGCACTGGTACAAAGCTGCACAGAACAGCAAATTGCTGTAACGCAATCCGCTCCTCAAGCTGCAGCAGCAACATGACAGAAGAATCAATGACATGTGTGATGGGCGTGTGTACAAGATGCTGCACCAGTAGCTCACCTTCCATCAGGTCTCATGGGCGCAAACTCTGGGTAGCAATGTGCATTGACATTTGTCACGAGGATAGCATACTGCTGAGCATTGACTGCAGTGCGGCGTCCATTGCGATCATAAGCATTGACCGTCTTGCGATACCTGGTGCAGTGTGCAATCAGCATGTGTAGAAATACAAACTCTTTAGGAACATGCATTTGCGCAGATGTGAAGCACGCAAAACACTGTGACCTGTGCAGCACACTGCATGAGCACCTCCATGCTGCACAGGCCTTCTCTGTTCAAGGTACCAAAGCAGCAGGCTACTGGAAGTGCTCGCTGCATCTGCTGACAGGAAGGGGAAGAGCAGCAGGCTGGGTGACAGACAAGCACACCGCCTCAGCGAGAAGCTGTTGCCGCCATCACTGAATGCCCATGAGGCGCTCCTGTGGATTCACCTTACACTAGGCTTTGCCAGCATGATCTTCTGCACTGCAGCAGCTGACGCTTCTGTTTCTGTCAGCTTGCGCATCCTTCCATCAGATGTTGCCACATGAGTGACATCACTCCACCACTTGTAGGCAACCATGCTGCCAATATCTTCGCCGTGTACGTCTCTTAACTGTATCATCAGCATTGACACAGATGCAAAGATGGTAATTGCAACAGATGACTGGATCCTCACAGAGGAGTGTCAACAACACCGTGAGTATCAGAAAGTGGTATGCCCTACCACAACAAAGCATAGCTCGCATCTCTGTACAGAGGTACTTGCATACCAATTCTGCAGGCGGCCAAACCTACCTACTCTTCACCCATGTGCCACCAACAACACTGAACGTAGGGCAACGCTCCCAGGAACTACCACACACGTAACATCAAGCACTTGACTGTAAGCTGAGTGCTGTTGCAATAATATGACGTACAACTGTATTGCACTCAAACCAGACTCCAGTGCCTTACCGCACGGTCCTCTGTTGTGGTCACCCTGTGCGGTCGCGGGCCATCCCCTGACGCCTCACTTGCACCTGTGCTGACTCCCTCTTGGGGAACAGCAGTGACATCAGCTGTCTTGCTGCTGGACACACTCAGCAAGAGCTCATTATCCTTCTTGCCTGAACCACTGTCAATCTCCTTAATGCTGCTTTCACTGCTGGATACAAGGCTACTGACCTGCACATCAGCATGACCAGCAGCTGGCGGCGTCTGTGCAGCATCACGTACAAAATCCCCCTGGATGACGTCATGCGCCAGGTCAACATGCTGTGCTGCGCTGCCGGCCACCTTATGGTGAGCCATCCTCTCAGCCTTCTCTTGGCCTGTCCAACTGGTGAGACTAACCAGCACCCTGCATGCAGCAGATCACGAAACATGTACTGCTGATTCGGAGCTGCAAGTAGGCACACTGCCCAAGTCCTGTCTCAGCTGTGGAGCCATGCAAGTGTAGCCAATACAAGATTGGGAGAGGAGGCGTTGGGGGCCGGATCCAACGAGTACATAGATCCTGAGAGGGCTTGCAAACAGGGAATGCAGTTTGTGATGATTAAGCTGTCAACATGGGGCAGCTTGAGATCAAACATTGTATTTCAATGGAGTCAGCTACTACTGGCAGTACACACCGTTGGTACCATCGCCGCTTTTTGACCTCAGCTGCCAGGATGGCCTCCTCTTCATCAAGCATGTTGTCGTACTTGGCTGCACCAAGCACATCCAGGAGCTTGGCACTCTTGTGAACCTGACACAGCAGTCAGCACAAGGCACAGCAGGTTTGGTTGATTAACAGGCACACTCAGTTCACACTCACAGCATACACTGCTTGTTTACTCTTCAATTGTCGCTGAAGACATTTTCTCTAGCAACTCTTGGAAGTATGTTGCTGTTGTTCAAGCAGCTGATGGTGTTTTGGAATATGCAAGTATAGCAAATGGATGGAGCTAGTGAAGCATACAGACGTGCACTACAGCATCCACGCAATAGATACAGCAGTTGGCAGGTGAGGGTGCTCACCAGTGCTCCGTCAGCTTCTGCCATGTGCAGGTCTCTCCAGTAGTTGGGATCATCACCTCCTCTGAGGTAGTGCTGCCTGACAGTTGCATATTGTCGTGTGTGGTACTCCAGCAAAGTGCAGATCCAGCCCAAGTACAGAAAGGTGAAAACCCAGTGTGCCCTGATGTAGGTAGAGCATAACGAACATTCACCAAAGCCAAAGTCACAACAGATTGACTACTTTGAAGCATTGTCAAGAGACAGTATGTCATAGATTGCATGCTCAATGGCATAACATGATCAACACATACTGACACTAGCACCACGAATACGCGCATAGGCAGACATTTGTTTTGACCACATACACAGCTACAAGTCACAACAGCCACACGTGGAATCCTTTTCTTCACTACCATTGCACATTGCCAGTAACATTGCTCAACCCACCACATGATCTTGGACTCTGCAGCAATGTTGGCCATAGTGAGGCGGCTGTATGAGGCATCACCCTGAATATATGCTTCTCTGATTTGAATAGGGAGCACTGCAAACACAGGTGTACAAAGGGATTTGCTATATGTAGGAAACAGGTTTTTGCGCTAAGTGACAATTTGCGCTGTGTTACAGTTTACCATCTGGTAGGTCCTGCTTTTGGACAAGCACATTGGGACAGCACTTACATAAACAACACCCAAAGAAGGCGATTGGCAGCATGATCTGTAACCCCAAGGCGTGGGCCTTCTGCAGCACCTGCAAGCATGACATACATTCCGCAGTGTTAACTTTGTTGTATGAGCTAACTACATCCTCTGCCAGCTGCCGCGTGGCACGGCCCCCGGAAGTGCTGCCCCTACTGTTCCTGTTACACATGATGCCCAAGCTGTCAGTATTGCTACTGCTGCTGGCTGCATTCTCACAATTTCACACTCACCAGAGCATCCAACCCTGCTGCCCGGAGTACAAATGCGTCACTGACACTGAATACTGCCTTCAACCAGCCACTGCAGGGCAAAACAGAGACAAAAAATGACAGAGATGGCAGAGCATAGGTTGCATGGCACGGCCGGCTGACCTTACACAGCCGAGTTGATCTACTAAGCATCGACATGTTTCTGGACACTCTTAGGAGCCCTTACTTGCAGGTAGTGAATATGGCGCACAACAGCGTTGACTACCTAGGACGCTGCGGGAAGACCAATGAAATCCCATATGCCTGTCCAGCAGTCTAAGACATAAAGTATACTTACAACCACTTCCCCATTCTGCTGTGTGCAAAGGCTGGAGGCCTGAAGGTGATGGACGGCAGATGCTGCAGAACAGAAACAGCATGCTTGTTGTAGAGTTGAAACTGCACAGTTACTGTTGCTAGATGGTACCAGCAGGTCTGAGCAGGCAATTGCACTGGGCATTCCGTGTAGCTCAAGGCTGCATGCCTTGCGCATACAACATGTGGCGGTCTGTTGACCTCTTGACCCTATGAGCTTGTACGCAAGGTGACACAGGATTGGCAGTTGCAGTATAGCTTAATCAATCTGATACATAGACAATAAGCGAGAATTCTCTGCAGATGTGACAGCTGTATATGGCACTGTCTGCGGATGACAACTGTGAAACACATGTATACCATCAGACCATGATCTTTGACTCACCAATCTCAACTGATACTGCTTCATGAAGGTTCTGAAGATAAAGAAGCCAGCCAAGCATGCACTTCCAATCACCACGTTCAGCACCAACCTGCAAAAAGGACCAAGGACGTCTTGCTTACAGGTGTGACATGCAGATTCAGATAACATGCCACCATGTCAGGTATGCAGCTACTCCAGGCTCCCGCGAAAACCAAAGTGCACTACTGCTAGCAGAGAGTCCAGTTGCAGGAATCCCACAACTCAAGCATGCTGTGCTGGCTTGTTGTGGTAAGCGCAAGCAGCAGAAAAGGAGCAGTGTCTGCTGTTCCTGCAGCTGCAACCAATCTTTGCTGATGGGACTGCAGGACAGAAGATAGACCACAGCATTGGGGCTGCGGTGCACCCAAGCCAACCCAGACTGCTGAACTTGCCCTACAATGCTGCAGGAGGCCGCTGCGCAAGTCTCTATGAGCTACACTGACAACGTGAGTGGAACTGCAGGGTGCACTTGTGCCATAGGCACAATACTTGGCTCTGCAGCAGACATGCTTGCGTGCAACACTGGATGCATGGCTGCCAGAATTCATCTCTGCATGACCCTATGATAGGGCATTATGCTTTCATAACGCAATATTGACAAGCTCCAGATTCCATGTGACGTCTGACCATGCTTCTGGTGAGACCAACACCAAGTGCCCAGGCACGGCAACCACCTGTTAGTATGCAGGCCATCACAGATGTCCTGTCCATTGCTCGCTATACGTTGTTGCCAACATGATACTTATCAAACGGCTCACAACCAAGGGTTAGCAAAATGAGCACACCTAGACATACGTAAAACACTGCCATGACCTCTCCTTGCTGAAATCAGCCCATGGGGTTGCAACACTTACGCTGTGTACACCCCAGTGATTGAGTCTTGCGCTTGTGGTATCATTCCACCCTCCGTAGAGTTGGGTGCCACAGTACCGTTACTTAACGTGATGGTATCATTTGTAGGTCCCAGATTCAGCGCCATGTTTCCCTCGACCCTTACTTCAGTACACCAAACTCTTGCAGGTGGCTTGTGTCAACTCCTCAGCAAACTATGGACTCTAACAGATGCGTTGGTGTATAAATATCACATTAAAGCAGCTTACTGCGTTTGACACGAGCTGTGCGAGATGATTGGTTACCCCAAGGAAGGTTACCCAAGGATGCAGTCGCTGCTTAGCAGTGCTACAGGCGTGCCTCTGTTGGACTTTTCAGGGAAGTCGCTGCGTGTTGTAACACTTCAGACAGGCTTGAACACGCCGTGAACGATGTGCGAGCCACCGCACACGTCTGGACTGAACGGAATCGGGGACCTTGTCAAGCTCAAGCTGATGCTCAACACAAATCTGCAAAGATAGTCGATCTGTTGCTTGGTTTACAATCAATGCTGCTTTACGGCTTGCAAGTGACTGTGGGGTGAATCACTACTGGATAATCAATCAAGTTCACTCCACTCAGTTGATGCAACAACACAGCAGGTACAACTAAGACCGTTGCTCTGATGTTTCGGCAGAAAAAAACGTCACCAGAAGACCTCTGATCACACCACCCAGTACACGGGTACAGCGAGCTGCAGATACAATTGTACATGTCGACAGGGCTCCTGATGTATGAGGCTCACAGTATATTTCAGACAGCTTGCATTCCACCCGCCACAAGTAGCACAGCACAACTCACAAAGATTCTGCCGGTCCGCCCGTAACCAGCAGGCGGCGGACGACTTCAGCGAGGTAAACGTGGCT
>LWCB01003555.1:0-11470 GCA_001630525.1 Coelastrella sp. M60 | reverse complement strand
TATATATATAAACTACCCATCAGCCATAGCAATATTGCCATCGGCCCCGCGCCCCATTTCAGAAGCGGACATTCCATGCAGTGTGCTTCCAGCAGTATGCTCAGACAAATTTCTAATCTTCCATGCAGACCTCAAATAACTAACAATAACAGAGACAATCTGACTCGCTATAACATCAGACCCCCAATAATCATCAGAAACAAAACGAGCAACACGTTTTTGATCATCTGATATTAGCAAACAAGCAATCTTTTCAGGTAATTTGAGGTCGACTTTGGGCGAAATCTGGGTTCAGAAGCACATCTCTTTTTGTCGATGACACGGCTCTGGGTGGCGGCCCCAGTGCATATTATTCAGCTGTACTAGGCATCTTGCTTGTTGCATGGCTAACTTGTTTACATGAAAGCACTTCTGTGACAGTGCTTGTCCTGTTGTTGGTGAGCCTCACACAACAGTCAACGTGATGCTTACAAGCACATGATGGTGTTGGGTACCCCACTTGACAGGTGACAGCTGTCGGCTTAGTGAGCAGCATGACATGCAGCTTGGCATATACCAGCTTGACATACAACCTGACATACAGCTGACATGCATGTTGCCAGTGGCTTGTCAGAGGGGCCCTCAAACGGGTGCTGAGGTGTTTTTTCACCAACTGCTCAACATGAGTGCAAGTTTGAACAGCTTGAGCAAGGCATTCTTTGAGCGAGTGAGGCCCTGCAACATGCTGGTGCGCGCGCCTATTCAAACTGCTTTGAAGACAAGTGACATCGCGATGTTTCGGCTTCGCTTGCTCAGGTGCACTCGCTCCAGCCATGCGTGTGAGTACCAGATACGTGTTGAGGATTGTGTGTTCGCTGTGCAAACACAGCAGCCCAGTACGGCTTACCTCGAACGCAGAGCGCGCTTCCAGTGTGTAGTGATCAACATGTGTGTTTGAACAATGAAGGTTTTGTAAATATTATTATATGCCGCGATGGAGCCTCTTTACAAAGCACGGCAGCTGGTGGAGGTCTCCGGCCTGAAGGATGAGGGTTTCCCTGGGAGCTTTGTGCTTGCTGTGGTACTAAAAGCTGACAGCAAGGGCGTCACAGTGCAGTATATGGAGGTGAACGCTTGCGATTGTAGCGGCTTGCTGTTGGCATCCTCCATATCACCAGGACCAGTGCCTGAGTGCCGTCCTGAAGCACCGGAATCATTAGTGATGCCTGCTGCTGCATACTGGCAACCTTGTACCACCTTCAATACCGCAGTTTGTTGACGATAACACCAAGATGCAGCTGGAAGAGTACATCGAGCTGAACAGGCTGCGGCCTGCTTTGCCTCCTAGTGCAGCTCACTTCAACAACTGGGAGCAGCTGCAGGTGCGGCCTTGATCGTGTCAATCCTCCTCTTTCGTAATCTGACCCCTGGTAATTTACATAGTAAGAAGCTGGTTCAGCATCACTGCTTAACAGTACATGCCAGCAGCAGGATAATGACACCTGCCTACCCCACTCAGCCTGACGAGCGAAATGTGCAAGCTTACTGTCTTCATTGTTAACCTGAATGTCTTCAAATCACCCCTGAACAATGTCATCTCTACTAGTCACCACACCTTGACGAGAGAAGCCTGTGCTTCATTCCTGTTTCGACATTACCTCTTGCTGTTGAATTGTGGTCTGAGATTATGTGTAGATTGGTATGTGTGTTGACTACCACCAAGACGATGTTTGGTGGAAGGGAGTGGTCATCAGGAAGACACCTGCAGGAGTGCACGTGTACATGCCAGGTCAGAGAATAACATTGTTGCTTAAAGTCAAGCAACAATACGGGCGGCTCAGCGACATTGATACACTAGCAGCAGCAGCAGCAGCAGGACATGATTGCACACAGGTCCACACCAAACTAAGTTCAACTTCTACGTGTAGTCAACGTGGGTCTGCATCCTCCACATGCAGTGCCTGACAAATATTCTGCTGTTCACTGCTTACTGCAGATGTTGATCACTCAACAACCTTTGTGAGGCTCTTGAAGAACTTGAGGCCAGCTTATGACTGGGTGACACACAACAGCAGCAGCAACAGCAGCATCAGCAGCAAGCAGCAGCATGGCCACTGGATGCTGCGTCAGCTGAGTAAGCAACAGCTGATGACAATGTTTCATGGTGCAGGAGATGCAAAGGTGTGTGCCAGGACATATTGAGGGGCAAGCCAACTTGCAGCAGCAGCAGTGCTCAGCAGCAGGACGCTGTTGGCAAGTTGCTGTAGGTCCTGCCCACCTGCTTTGCCTTGATCCTCATCATGATCATAATCATCTTCATTGTATCATCGTCAAAATCATTATCATGTGTCACCGCTGTTGGCAGGTCTTATGGCCTCGGCCTTGGTGATCTGAGCAGACCATGTGGTTTGACAACATATCACCTGGGCACAGCATCGCTTGTTTGTGCATCTACACCCGTAACTGGTAGACTATCAGTGTCATAACTTGTGTGATGATGTTTTGTTGTAGACCAAGCATGAGCAATTGCCGAGCCGCCTGGAATATGAACCAACATACAGTGAACTCACACTTGTCAACAGCAGCACAGATAAAGCATCACCAGCAGCGGCACCACCACCAGCAGCAGCAGCAGCAGCAGCAGTTCAAGCATCTGATGACGAGGACGATGAGCATCTGCAAGCAGCTGTCGCGGGTGCTCAAGGCCATCTTCAAACGCAGCAACAGCCGCAGTGCACAGAAAAGGCAACAAAACAAGATCATGCTGAGCAGCAAAACATGCAGCTGAACAACAACAGTCATGCTGCAGCAGCAGACGTACAACAAGAAGAGCAACAACAAGAAGATCAACAAGACACTGACAATGATGAGGAGCAACAACTCCCAGCAGCAGCAGCAGCAATGCCGCGCAAGCGTCAGATGTCTCGTAGTCCTGTTCGTCGCAGCAGTCGCTCCGTCAAGAAGCGAGTTGTGTATGTGAACAACCTTCCTGTATTGAGGGACAACCTTTACGGACCAGAGGGAGAACCTTCAGTGTTTGACAGAGAACTGGCAGGTAGGGGGGGGTGGGAATAGGGATGTAGGCGGCAGCAGCAGCAGCAGCAAGTGTATCAAGCAAGTGGATGAGATGCTGCAATTTAGACTTTGTGCGCAATGCACCTGGCATCATAAGCAACAGCAGATGACGTACTCTGCTTATGTCTGGCTTCATTCAGGTGTCACTCCTGGGTCTGACCTCCCCACTGAGCTGCCTCTGAGCCCTGCTGCCAAGATGAAGCAGCAGCAGCTGCAGCATATGAGGCAGCAGCGGCAGCAGCAGCAGCAGCAACGAGAGCAGCGCTGTCTGTCCCCTGGCAAGCCTCCCAAGGGCCCAACCAGCAGCAGCGGCACTACTAGGGGCAGACAGACAGCAGCACAGCAGCATAATGCCGGAGTCAAGGCAGACATGCAGGTAGGGGTGACGGCAGCTGTTGACAGCAGTAGGTGAATGCAGTGGAAAGACTTGGTCTGCGTCATTGTTGGCATTCTTCACCTGCTGATCCCTACAACGCACTGTTCTAAGCGCAGCAGTATGCTGATTCTGTGCTGGGGCTACGATGCAACATAGTACGTCAAGTCTGACTTCAACAACTCATGCATTGCTAGCCCATGATATGCCTGTCACAACCACATGGTGCACCTCAAATTTATGGGTATGCTTGCACAATATCCAGCTTGGTCTCCTGCATCACAACAAGTATGTTATAACACTCCTCTCTCCTCACCCAGCTTGCCTCATCTGTTGCCAACCGCCTTCATGTCTCTAGGCCATCTCTCAAATTAGGTCAGCCTACCTTGCCACCCACCTGGACAAGCTCAAGCCATTCATCTCCCCAGCAGTCTCAGATGCCCTTGATCGTGCTGCTGCTGCTGCCCCCCCTGGTCTTTTATCCTCCCTCCCTGCTGCTCCTGATCATCAGCCTGATCAGATCAAGGCAGTGCTGAGGGAGTATCAGCTTGAGGGACTGGCATGGCTGGTGGCCCAACATCACCGGGGACTCAATTCAATACTCGCAGATGAAATGGGACTGGGGAAGACACTGCAGGTGAGAGGGGGCAAGTCAGCGCACCATTCTGCAAAAACGTTCGTGTTGTGCTTGTGCAGCTGCATAGATGACATAACTTTTGACACTCTGCACTGTTTGCCACTGTACTGCACAGCAGCCAGGCTTCCAATGATGAAAGTAGGAGAGGGCAGTTTTGTTGTTGCTTTGGAATGTCCTGGCTGCTGATATTGTTCATCACTACTGCTCTGCTGCTGTCTTGTATTGCTTCATCAGACGATCACGTTCCTTGCTGACCTGAAGTTTCGTCTGGGAGTGTGTGGTCCCCACCTGATTGTTGTGCCCCTGTCAGTCATGAGCAGCTGGATGACAGAGTTCAACAGGTGGGAGATTCAGAGAGGCACAAGGAAGAAGAGTGAGCCAGACTGTTGGGGCATAGCGGGGGTGCTTGTGCACATGTGTAGTTTGTACACTAAGCAGCAACCTGGATGTGCCGGCGGAGGAGGTTGTGCTGCTGCCTTGTTTGTCAGCCCAGCCTATGTGACAAAAGCAGATGAAGTTGGGTGTTGCTGGCAAGATCGCTCCTTGCTATTTGTAGTCGTCCTTAGACGCCCTTGTATTGAGGAAATTGGGTTTACTCTCTTGTGTCCGCAACCAGCTGGACTGTTTCATGTGTCACTGTGATGAGCTCCTCTTCTTGTACAATCCTTATACTGCCTTGTGTTGTCTTCTCAGGTGGTGCCCTTCTCTGCGTGTTATTCGTCTGCACACTCCTGACCAGGAAGAGAGGAAGAGACTGAGGAAAGAGGTGGGTTCTTCAAGGGAGGAATGCCAGTTTTGGTTTATTAAGGTGCCAACAAGGCCTATCAGCTTGGGAATATGTCATGCTATGTTGTGCACCTTTCCTTTGTGTTGTGCCGTGCTAGATGACTTCAATGGTGTCATGCCGCTTGCTATACCATGCTATGCTGTGCTAGAACCTGTAACAGTTGCATCATGTTGTGCTATGTTGTGATGTGTTGGGTCATGCTATGTCAATACATGCTACGCTGTTTTGTGCTGTGCTTTGCTATGTTGTGATGTGTTGTGTTGTGCTGTGCTATGCTGTGCTATGCTATGCTATGTTGTGCCATGCCATGCTATGCTATGATATGTTGTGCTGTGCCATGCCATGCCATGCCATGCCATGCTATGATTTGCTGTGCTGTGCCATGCCATGCTATGCTATGATGTGCTGTGCTGTGCTGTGCCATGCCATGCCATGCTATGATATGCTGTGCTGTGCTGTGCCATGCCATGCATGCCATGCCATGCCATGCCATGCCATGCAACATAGCAAATATGTTGACAATGTTGTGCTATGCTATGTTGTGTTGTGCTGTCCAAGTGCCTGTTGTGTCATGTTGTGCTGTGTTCTATGGAGACATGCTCTAACATGATGTGTTGCGTCAAATGTCGACGTGTGCCCAATGACACTATGTCGCTCAACATTTGGCTGTATTTTTGGCCCACTGTCGCTTCGTCCGCTGAATTGTCTGCTGCTGTGTTCTACATCTTGCTGATTATGAATGCAGGTATTGTCACATCCTGACAGTTTTGATGTAGCTCTAACAACCTACGAGATGGTTAGCAGCAATGATTTCGGCAGGATCATCCAGTCAACACTGGTGAGGCACATACAGCACATGCACATATTTGTTGCACATGTAATTACGTTTGCAGTCATGTGCATCCTTGTTATTACAACACAGAACAGTTCAAACATGGATATGCTTTCCTTGCACTCTTTGACGTCTTCTGCTATTGTTGGTCATGTACCATGTCTAATTATTTTCCTACATAACTTTTACTATTTTGTGCGGTGTTTTGTTTTCAGAGGTGGCGCTACCTTGTGCTTGATGAAGGCCATCGTGTTCGTAACCTTGACACACTTACAGCAGCAGCGCTGAAAAGGGTGCAGACATCACGAGTACTGCTGTTGACAGGTGAACATGGTCAGGGCATGTGGGGTCAACAGGGTCCTACACACATGTCGCATCTGTCGTGTAGCTGATATGAAGCAGCATGTGATGTGTGCAGCAGTTGGCTCGAAATGAAGCAGGTGGTGGTGTATTTCATGATAGACCCTCAATGTCTGTGTTGCAACAATTGTGCACTGTCTGTTAGAGGTTAACCACATGCAGTTCTGTGCCCCGTGTGATGTTACCCAAGAGTAACAGTCATTGTGACTTCCCTTCACTGAAGCAATGTGTTATCTTGACTTCATCTTCTGTTTCTCGCTGTCCGTCATCAGGCACTCCACTTCAGAACAACATGGTTGAGCTGTTCGGGCTGCTGTCTTTCTTGTACCCCGACATATTCACAACACCGGGACCCTTCGAGGCGGCATTCAACCTGAGCAAGGGACAGGTGATGCAATGATGCAGCAGCAACAACAATATCAGCAGCAGCCGGATATGACTATAACACCAACAAGCTGTACTGACCTGGCGTCAAGCTATAGATGTTGCTGTGGGTGCTGGCTTTGGTACCAACCTTTGTCACGTTCTTCGCAATGCTATCCACTAACATTCACTGCCTGCCGCTGCTGCTGCTGCTGCTGCTGCTGCTTGGCCCCATCCACTGCCCCCCCTCAGGTCGACACCTCAGCTCTGTCTGCTGCACACTACCTCCTGCGCCCATTCTGCCTGAGGCGGCTGAAGGAAGAGGTTGAGCTCACTCTGCCACCAAAGGTTGAGACGCGCATTGCTGTGCCCCTGGCACCCCAGCAGATATTCTGGTACAGAAGGTGAGCAGCAGATCTGATCTGGTGGTGTGGGTTGCATGATGTAGTGTGAGTACTGGGTAACATTAGTGGACCTCAAGGGGAAAGACACCAAAGGATCCTGCAACAGCAATGAGGTGTGTTCTCTGAGATAGAAAGCAACAAGTCAAAGTTCATACGATGATATGATGCGATGAGGCATACTATGCTACAGATGTGTTGAGTTGCAGCCGTCTGAGACCTGTGGTTGTGCTGCTGCTGCTGCTGCTGCTGCTGCTGTCCTCCACAGGCTGCTGCTCCACAACCATGAGGCCTTGTCTGCTCTTGAATCAGCAGTGGTCAGCAGTGGCAGCAGTGGTCCCAAGCAGTCCTCGCAGCCTCCTGCAGTGACTGACAGCAATGCCTGGCGCAAGCTACAGAACCTTTTGATTCAGCTGCGTAAGATTGTTGACCATCCCTTCCTGATGCCTGATAGTGAGCCAGGGGGGGAGGGAACAGCAACACTCAGGGAACTGCTGGATGCATCAGGTGGGTGTTGTTATGTCGTATATGACATGTCACAAAATTTGATGATAGTTGAATAGATGCTTGTTCTCTGACACACCTTGACCTCTTTCTAATGACGTGGTCAGTTGCATTGGCTCCTTCAGTAAACCTTATGACTTTGATGACTTTATCACAAAGGGCAAGGAGTCTGTTTTCTGCTGGTACCTGTCAGTGATTCTCAGCTGCTGTTCCTGCTGCTGCTGCTCTTGTGCGCCATCTGTTCTCTCACTTCAGGCAAGTTGTCTGTGCTTGATCGTCTTCTTGTGCGCCTGAAGTCCCGAGGTCATCGTGTCGTGTTGTTCAGTCAGTTCACAATGATGATGGACATACTGGAGGATTACCTGGAACAGGCAGGATTCGAGTGAGTGATTGGGATAAATATGACCTGTATGCATAACATATCAATGGAATGTTTATGATAAATATGACCTGTATGCATAACATATCAATGGAATGTTTATGACAAATATGACCGGTATGCATAACATATCAATGGAATGTTTATGATAAATATGACCGGTATGCATAACATATCAATGGAATGTTTATGATAAATATGACCGGTATGCATAACATATCAATGGAATGTTTATGCTTCTACTGTCAAAGTACTACGACTATATTGTGCAGATGTTTACTTCAGATCTACGCAGCAGTGAGTTGACAACACCAACCTTGTACTCACCCACCGCACCCACTACACCCGCTGCTGCTGCTGCTGCTGCTGTTCCGTCATCTCCGCTCTCCTGTCAGGTACACCCGTCTTGATGGCAGTGTGAACCGGGTTCAGCGCATGATCAACATCAGTCAGTTCATGAAGGCTGACAGCAAGATGTTTGTGTTCCTGGCCAGCACCAGGGCAGGAGGCCTGGGACTCAACCTGCAGGCAGCTGACACAGTCATACTTTATGAAAGTGACTGGAACCCACAGTGGGATATGCAGGTAAGAATGAACTACAGGGGTTTTGGGGGTACATCTGCGGCTTGATAATCATCGCCAGGGGTGTCGTGGGCACTCATACAAGCTGACCTCAACAGATGATCAACAGACAATCTGTGCTGGCTGAAGTGTAAGGTGGCAGCTGTTGTTGCTCTGCAACTGATAGTCAGCTTGAGGCAAATGCTGCTTTCCCTGCCGCTGCTGCTGCTGCTGCTGCTGCCAGGCTATGGCTCGTGTTCACCGCATTGGTCAGACCCGTCCCGTTCACGTGTACCGCCTGGTCACCAGCAGCAGTGTTGAGGAGAGGATGCTTCAGAGGGCGGATGCAAAGCTGTACCTGGATCAAATGGTCAACAGAGGAAGCACAGCAAAGGTATGGGTGGTATGAAAGCACCGCTGCTGCTGCTGCTGCCGCTTGATTGCCAGGTGGTACTGCTGCTACTGCTGCTATTGTGGATCCTGTGCGGTGTCAGTGCCTATCAGCTCGCTCTACCCTGTGTCGTTATACCCTCATTGTTGACCTCTGCTTTGTTTCTCAGGCTCAACAGCTGGACGGTGTGAGTGGTGGTGAGCTGCTGTCAATGCTCAGCTTTGGTGCTGATAGAGTGTTGGCTAATGAGGCTGGACAACCTCCTTCAGACCAGGAACTGGAGAACATATTAGACAGGTCAAGACATACAGCAGCAGCAGCAGCAGCAGTAGACAGCAGCAGCGGTGATGCAACAATGTCTCGGAGTGGCAGTAGTGAATCACCAGCAGCAGCAGCAGCAGCAGCAGTCAGAAGTGTTCAGCTGACAGCTGCCAACTTCAAACCTGCCGCTCCACCTCCCAGTACCTTCACTCTCAATGGTGTGGACTACAGCAGAGAGGCTCTCAACAAACTCAGACAGGAGGCAGCTGCGGAGGCAGCAGCAGCAGTCCGCAGGAGTAGCAGCAGCAGCAGCAGTATTCCCAACTACCTGAAAAAGCTGTCTTATGACAATCATAGTGAGGACGGGGTGAAAGCCACACTAAAGCAGATTGCTCGTGAGTATTGGGAAAGACAGGAGAAACTTAAATTAGAGCTCCAGGAGCAGGGGCAAGCGCAAAGGTGAGTTGGGTTGGGGGACAAGCTAGGAGCTGTATGTATGACCATGTGTGCTTACATGTACCATTACAGAGATATCTGCAGCCTGGTGGTGATGAGATGTGTCACGTATGTTTGAACTCATGTGGTTGAGAGCTTGTCAATGCTTACTGTTTGCAGTCATTCCTGCTGCTGCTGCTGCTGCTGGTGTTATGTCCAGGCTCCATCCCGCTCGCAGTCGTGAGGCTCGTCTGATGAATGTTGACGGTTATGATGTCCTCAAGTCCAACAACTACACCTTTGAACAAGGAGGGCGCAGTGCCTGGGAGGAGACAAGAGGTGATAGGGGTGTGCCAGGACTAGGAATGATGATTATATGCTGTTGAAACAGTATTGTGTCTATTAAGCAACAAGACAGAATATTTGATGAGGGTCACAGCTTGATGTGTTGCTGTGCTCTAAAGCACATGTAGCCCTCCCTCAGCAATGCTTGTGTCCTGCTTTGCAATGCTCAGAGATCAGAATGCGCCAATCGCTGGCAGCATGATGTTGATACTGTCCTGCTGTTGCCTCACTTCGTGATAACATGCTGCTGCTGCTGCTGCCGCTGCTGCCGTCACATAATTCTTCAGCTGGAGTCAAGCCAGCTAATGGAGGCAACCCTCCCAAGAGAAAGTTGCAGAAGGCTGGCAGGGATTACGCTCACTCAGACACTTGTCAGGTAGAAAATTGTTGATGCTGAGTGACACTCCTGCTGCTGCTGCTGCTGCCCGCCAGCAGCAGCAGCAGCAGTGGTAGGGTATGTGGTTCCACTTGACCAGCACTGCTTGCAGAGTGCAGTCTATCATATACACATGCAACATCATCACTAAAAAACATGTGTACTGCAGCCACCTTAGTGCTGAGTGGCTTTGTCTGCAGCTGTCATCATAATGTTACATGACTGTTTATAACGTGCTGTTGTTATTTCACCCCACAGGTGTGTTGGGATGGTGGTGATCTGATCTGCTGTGATGTTTGTCCAGCCGCCTATCATGCTGAGTGTATTGGTCAGGACCTGGATGCTCTTGCCAGGTGTCACCACTGGGCTTGTCCTCATCACAGCTGTGCTGCTTGTGGCAGGGGACCGGCAGCAGCAGGGGGACTGCTGTTCAAGTGAGTGGCGGCTTGTTCCTTGATCTAGAGAGTGATCATCATGATGCTGATGGTGCTGATCAGGTTGTAGATCTACATATATGATCAGAGCTGTGCAAGGCTCTCTTGCATGATGATACAATCACGATCATGATCAGCTGCCCAAGGTCTTGGGTTGTTGGCGTTGCTGTTGGCTTCTGATCTAGCAGATCGTGATGTTGTGATGATCATGCTATCTGCTGCTGCTGTTGAAGTACCCCTACTGTTCTGATTATTTATTCTTCTCATGCTTTGTAGATGTTGTGTGTGTGAGAACTCCTGGTGTGAAGATCACCTGCCAGCAGATCAGGAGATCGTTGGAGAGTGGGAGTTATTCCAGGTAGGACAAAGTCTGAAAACAGTGATAATCCAGCCTGAAAATCTACCTGCCTGCCATTGCAGCAGCACAAGTGTTCCGTTTCAATCGTTCGCAGGTCGTAGGCAGCGGGCCAGCGCCTTCAAGTACTGAAAGGACGCTGAAGTCCAGAATGATCAGTTGTGTAGATTCCATGCATGAGCTTGCCTTGCCACTGACTCACGCCGCTGCTGCTGCTGCTGCTGCTGCTGCTCCTGCTGCTTATCTTGTGCCTGCCATAATCCCCCCACCTTGCAGGCTCTTGGTCAGAATCATCCCAGCAATGCTTGCTTCATATTCTGTGGCCCTGATTGTGTTGAACGTCATAATCGCTTGAAGCCCCAGATACAGCAGACTATCAAGACATACACAGACAACCCGGAGCTCAGGTTCAAGGAGGCGGTACAAGATAACGCAGGGAACAAGAAGGCGGTAAAGAAGGCGAAGAAGAAGACATAAGGAGCAGGAAGCTTCTGGACAGGCAACGGCAGCTTTGCACACTGATTGAGCAGCCAAGCCAGAGTTGTATCGCGATCTAGGCCAAACCTGGTGTGACTCTTGCTGCTGTTGGATGAGTGTGGACGTGTTTGGGTTTAAAGATCAC
>LWCB01003544.1:0-11441 GCA_001630525.1 Coelastrella sp. M60 | reverse complement strand
ATCATCAAACACAATCTGGTTGATGCCATCAAAGCGGAGAAACACACGGACACTGCCTTTCTGAATCTGCAGGGGAAGAACATTGACAAGGGTCGTGATATTCACAGCAGCACCAGCAGCAGGGCTGGTTTGATTACTAGCACAATCTGGCTGCAGTGTTTGGGGATCAATAGCAAACTTTGAAGACGATGCACGGTAGCCTGAAGCAACCACTTTTGACCAAAAGAATGAGGTTGACAACTGTTGCAGCTGCTGTGATGGCTCCTGCTGTTGCTGTGGATCATATGAGGCGTGTCTGTTGTTTGCATCAATACTATTATCAATCAAAATTATGGCAAAAATTTGTTTGTTGCTCTCACCAGTTTTATCGCAGGTGCTGCTACATCCAGGTGTAGTATGCGCTGCTCTACTCCTGTGTTCTTTCTGTCACCAACCAGCTGGACCTCAACACTGCCACAGAGTCAAAATACATACAGGTTCTGATGAATAGATATGTAAGGAGCAATTTGGATGACAAGATGGTTGTTACTTTTCGTTTGCTGACATTATACAAGTTGCCAAGGCAGCTTACAGACAGAGATAATGCAAGCAATTTTCAAATCTTGTTCTAGTACAAATCAGAGATTTGTTATTAGGACTTGGCTTTGCTAAATCTTAACATTGCACGCACTACTGCTCAGGTGACTGGGTTGACAACAACGAACATCCACTGTGCAAAGTCTTAGTGTGGTGTGTTGTAAAGCAACACAACTATGACGCCTGTGCCTACTTTTTTCGCTGCTGATTGATATCTTGCCTCCTTGGCAGCACAAGTTATAATGCAACTAGACGAAATGTCATTTAAGAAACAAAAACGAAATCTGCTGCAGAGGTTATAGTGATCATAAGATTACATGTTTGGGCAGGGGCCCCTTGCTGTGGTGTCTGCTGTATACGCTACAAACGCCAGATACAATACTTGATATGGCCTGCTGCGCGACACAGCTCTCTCAACCCAATGCTCACCCGAACGTGAAGAAGTAATGGGCGGTCAGGCCCCTCCCCGGTAGCTTCTGTGCGTGCATCATGCCTGTGATTATACACTCTTCAACTGCTGCGTGATTGGAACTTTCCTAGCCTGGAGAGGTCCCCTTGGGAAGTCACAGCAGGGCAATGACCAGATTGAAACGTTAACGTACATCTCGATAAGCTATATAAGCTCTGCAAGACGCAGCTATGTGCAGTAATTGAGGCCGTGTCAACATATTTAGCACCATGGCACTCTGCAATCCTAAGTACAAACGCTAGCAGTCCCTATGTAATGATGAATATAATCTGTATTGTTCTAGCATGTCATTAAAGTATTCTCGAACACCGTCTGCTTCCATAGTCGATATTGGCCGGAAGGCACTACGTGCGTAGGATAGGTCGGTATCAACGTAGCTTGTATTAGCACTAAGATCGTCTTAGTTTGCCTGAAGAATATGAACAAATCAACACTGTGTTCTGTTGATTAACAAGGCGAGTGTAAATGTCAGGCCGCTTGACTCGACCCGCGTTCCCAGAGACCTTAGCTGCAGCACCTTTACGAGATTCCAGTAACCAAAGCCTTGTAACATGTACTAGTAAATTCAAAAATAACATACTTCATACACTTGAGCCTTGGTCCTGTGTTGCTCACTGTTCACACCGTACCCTCCCCGTATGTGCTTGGGAGCAGGTACCGAATCGCAAAGCTGAGGAGCCACATGCAGCAGCGCAACATGAAGTATGGATCAATGCAACATCAAGTGCACGGCGAAGCAGCCATCATAATTGATGCGCTGCCACACTCACTGCAAAACACAAAGTGGCTGCGCCAATGCTGGCAGCCAGCTGAGCGCTGCTTCTGCTGTCAGACCTGCCACACATCCTCCTTGGTAACTCAAGTCCAGTAGCAACCTTGGCATGGCATGTGCCTGTACCACCTGTCACTGCCTGAACATGCCATTTCTCAGATGCATGTAGACCCAGCCTGGGTTGATCCAAAGACAGCAGGCCCCTCAGTCACCGCAGCTGATCAGCGTCATCACGATGGCCTTTGCATAGACGGTGTGATTGAGCTTGCAATTCACGTCAGAATTGGCGACGGCAGAAGTCGCCGGAGGATGTGTTCTGTACTGCTCCTGGTTCCTCTGTGGCGCCGTTGCTGTTTGTGATTGCAACACCACCAGTAGGTGGCTATGTGCATCCAGTGCAAGTGGCGGTGTGAATGTCACCTGCGGCACGACCTATCAGAGAGTGAGACAATCTGCAACAGTCCAAGCAGACCTCAGTCAAAAGTACAAGCGCATGGTGTTGTTGTGCACAGCCTGTGCACAACAGGTGGTGACAACTGCTGCATGTGCCAGTTTGGTGTGTTGAGATCACCAGCACAGGAGCAAGGCCCATGAAGACTACTACGCCCTAGTTGTCGTTGCAAGTGAAACGCATGAGACATTGAGTCCTGCAACGCAACCATGGCAACCTTCATCCAGACTATGGACAAGACTACTGCATCCTCACTGTCCTTGTCGCACCTGGTTTACTTTTCACGGCATCCGAAGCACTGTTTTGTAAACTGTGAATGGATGGACTGAGGGGCAGAACATGTCATGCAATTGCACTGTTGTGCCACTCTGGTGCCCATCAGTGTGGTGCACCCAAGCTGCATCCAGACCCTGGTAGCTGGCAAGGCGCAGCTCCATGAGCCCATCAGCGTGGCCCTTTCAGGTTGCCTTCCCGCGCTAAGTCATTAAGCAGTTGTCGCTGCCTCATCACGTTCTCCAGCTGCGTATCTGCAAGCTGCAGCGCGAACTCAAGTTCTGCCCCAGAGAGTTCTTTGCCCGACTTGAACTCGTGTTGTGCCTTAAGTCTAATGAAATGTTGCCGATTTTTGGTGGGCATCTGCTTAGCTTCCCGCAGGAAGGCTCGATACAGAGACAGGACCTTCTGACGGTGACACGACATCAGACATTTGTTGCTTGGGACCAAAACTTACACGGTACTACCGCAGAACAGTCAAAGGTTCAACAGACCGACCACTACAGATTAACCCAATGTATACCACGGTGCCAGCAATAATGCCAAGAGATGTGCGGGCAGCTCATAGTTTAACATGCCAGTAACAGGTCCAGTCAACAGTTGTCCCACAGACGTTTGCTGCACGTGTGGCTGCATGAGAACTCATACTCAAAACGCAGAGGTTTGTATGGTCCCAATGCTACGAAGAAGCTTTATGCTGGTCTGGTACAGGGAGTATAGCACGACTCTGCTTGCACTTGTGCACGCTGCCAGCATACCCCAAGTGTCCATGTAAACAAAGTTTGACCATGCAACATGAATTGTGCCTAACAGAGCTGTATATGATGCACCATGTCATACAAGCTTCAAGTGCATGCTACAGACAACATACCATAAGCTCCTACACCATGCCAATCACTCTCATTCTGCTGCAGGTTCAGCTGCTTGATCATCTTTAGCAGCTGCATCTTCAGCTGACGCCCCTTGTTCCCCGTGCTCATCTGCTGCTACAGGCGCTGCAGGCTCAGGGTTAGGCTCAGCTGGCTGTTCCGCCTCTGTCTCCTTGTCCTCCTCTTGCTGCTGCTGCTGCTCCTCCTGCATAGCCAACAACAGCAGGTGACATAGTTCATAAGATGTGACCGCTGCTAAACTGGAGACAACAGTGGACCGTTAGCACCCTGCAATCATATTGCCCCATCACCAGCTGAGAAGGCAAACCTTTGAACAGTATCCTTGCTCAGCAGATATCAGCAAACCCCAGCAGCAGTGTGATCAACAGCCAAGCATGAAGGGGGTTGCAGTACTGCAGACACTATGCGCACCTCTGGCTCAGCAGCAGCTGCTTCCTCAGCCCCTGCTGCTGCATCTTCTTCCTCAACAGCTGCCCCTTGCTCTTCACCAGCACCAGCATCATCCGCAGCTTCCTCTTCTCCTGTTGCTGCTGCCTCCTGCTCTTCTTCACCTGTTTGCTGCTGCTCTGGCTGCTCAGCAGCAGCAGCATCAGCCTGCTCTGCTGCCTCCTGCTGTTGCTCAGGCTCCAGACCTTCTTCTTGACCCTTCTGCTCATCTGGCGCCTCTTGCTGCTGCTGCTCTTGTTCCTCAGCAGCAGCCTGCTGTCCAGCACCTTCTTCCTCATCAGCTGCAGGTTCCTGTGCTGCTGCTGCTGCTGAAGTTCCGGCCTCATCACCCGCTGCTGCTGCTGCCTCCTCTTCCTCTGCTTGAGTTGCCACCCAATCCTCAACCAAGCCCTTGAGCCACTTCTTCTTGGACTTGAGGTTTGCCTGTAAACCAACCGCATCACCAACCGCATTGCAGAGGTGATATGAAACCTGGTATCCTGCAGTTGGTTCAGACGGCCAAACATATTTGACCGTCCGACCTTCACTATGGACAGGACTAAACTTGCACAATAGAGTATGGGTTTGTTTGCTTGCACAACACACATACCTTGCACTTTTCCTCGAGCTGTGTATACAACTGCTTGAATGTGACCAGCATAACATCTGCATCCTTCAGCAGCGCCTCAAGCTCCTGCTGCAGATCCTCATCACTGGGAAGACCACCTGCACATACAATGTCGACAGCATCAATCAGTCACCAGAGGCCACTGAGGCGGCCCAAAGCTTGAGGGACGTCAAACAGTCATCAAACATGCAGTGATCTCTAATTCCAGGGTGAAACAAGTGATGACTGGCGTGCACCTGCTGACATTGTGTCGTACACGTTGCGGAAATACCCAGCAGCTTAACAGGCCACATACCCTGTTTTCCCACTGCTTCATCTCCCTGATCCGCAGCTGCTGCTGCTGCTGGCTCCTCGTCCTTTTCCGCTTCCTCTTCTGCTGCCTGCTGCTGCTTCTTGCCCCTGCCACGGCCCTTGCTGCCAGTAGGAGGTGCAGCAGCGGCCTTGCCCTTGCGGCCCTTGGCAGCAGATGCAGGAGCCTGAGCACAGCAGCAGGGTCAGAGTTAACAATTCTCTGCCTGTCAGCCATGTACTGTTGCCAGAGAGAAGGTTGCCATATATGTACATGCTGGAAGTATCTGCAGAATCACGTATGCACTTATTTGCGAATGTACTACACACTTGATTGGCCAGCTTTGCTGAGCTACCACCTGTGGTGACCGTTCAGGAACACAACATACCTTCTTCTGCTTCTTTGTCTCTGCTTCCTCATCTTCCTCCTCTTGATCCTCTTGCTCCTCCTCATCATCATCTGCCGCTGCTGCTGCTTTCCCCTTCTTGCCTGTTGACTTGGCTGCTGCAGGACGCTTCTTGGAACCCTTGGTGGCCTTAGGAGTATCCTGCACATATACAAGCAGAAGTCAGCATCAAACTGCTGGTTTGCCATCCAGCTCTGCATACGATCCCATGCTGTAAGCTTCGCATCCACACATGAGCAAGGCAGGTTCAACACACATGATGACACATACATAATCAGCCAGTTACTGCACACTGCTGACTGCCAAATCCTGTCAACTCGTCCACTGCCAACATACCTCTTCGTCCGCTTCTTCTTCTAACCCTTCACTAGCTGGCTCGTCCTCATGCTCCTGCTCCTCACTGGGCTCATCATTTTCTCCCTCACTTTCACCCTCATGTGCCGCCTTGCCTGCCACACCTTTGGCCTTCTTCTTGGCCCCGCCCTTGCCTGCTGCGGCTTTACGCTTTGCACCGGCCTTAGCTGCTGGGCTGGCTTTGGCCTTCTTGCGAGCAGCTGCGGCTTTCTTCTTCTCATGCTGCAGTACAAGTTGCAAGAACTGGTTCTGAGACACCAGCATGTACACCTCTATCACAGCAAAGTCACCACAAGACATCACAAGCTAACTCTACAGTCCAAGTGCCGTTTTCCTGCGAGAGTGTCAGTAGAACACGAGGAGCAGCAGCGTGCCGTCGATTATCATGCTGAAGATTCTATGAGGACGTTCCGCCACATGTTGCTTAGCTGCTGGTGGCTGTATCATGAGTGTGTCTGTTTACCCACCAGCGCTGCAAGGTCCTTCTCTGATGCCTTGTAGGGCTTCTCTAGAAACTCAAGCACACGTTCAACCTTGTGGTCCTTGGAGCCCTGCAGAAGCACAGCCAAAGACTCGGCGCATGACTAGAACCTCATTGTAGCTGCTGCTACTGATGCTGCTCCACCCTAGGTGTGATTGAATGGTTTGAACGGCTGCAATAGCTGAAGCCCAACTGCACGTTATTGCACACATGTGGGTGTTGAAGCATGACGTGTGGCCTTATAAAGCACGTTGCAGCGTGGCAGCTGCACTGCTGTTTGTTCAGATGTCCGTACCTCTGATGGTCTTGGCAAATCAAATGCGTCAAGCAATTCCTGCAGTGTGTTGCTCTTCCATGAGCCGGTCAACTTGTCGTGAACCTTCTTACGTTCAGATTCCTGCAGATAGAAGACAGCTTTGTGTCATGTTGGAAAACTGTGAACTTCACATATCAAGCACCTAGTACAACAAATCTGTGCCTCAGAAATCCTAAGTTCAAGCATGCACAGCTGCAGATGGAAGAGTGATGCACTAGAGCACCGCTTGGGCTGTTACGCCTGTTCTGCAGCTGCCAGTATCGCATCAAGTGCTTGTAACCGGCCGTCCTGAGCAATTGATATAAGCCCACCTTGTCTCCTTCATATACCAGTCCTGAGAAAGCATACAAGTTCCTCCTGCGCTCGTGACTCTGCTCAAGATATAGAAGAATGAGCAGCTGAGTTAAGGTGACAGCTCACTTTACAGCGTCACACATCACACTTAGCATGCCATCTGCAGACGTGAGTAACGGCTTGATGAGGGGCAGCAGGTCGGTTGTATTCAAGAAGCTGACCTTGCCAGGGCGCCCAAACAGCAGCCGGTGAAGTCCCAGCAGCAGGTCATCATCTGGTTTGATCTTGCTGAGCTTGAACTTGACTGCAGGATGCATGAGCACAGAATAATTTGAGTAGGCTTGACTCTATCAGCAGGGTTGCACCAGCAGTTGACAGGTACAGCTGTTGCAAGCACAACCGGTACACTCCTTGTCAAGAAGTGTGCCTCAACAGTACCAGGCCAATGCATTTGGGCACCTTCATCACAGTTATGTAATTTCCGACCATGTCCATGCGCGTTGCAATCAGGCTTGCGCCGAACACGCTGATGCTGTTTGTTAATACACCATCCAACACCCAGGGGATCTTACCGTTTGGGATGTCGCCCAGTTTCTCGCCAGCACCCTGCAAATGTAAAAGATGCATATATGTAGGCGTCGAGGTGGGCAAAGGTGAGGTTTTCTCCCATTGCGGAACTGCATGGGCAATGAAGCATGGCTCACCTCTTGTGGCTTGTTGCTCTCTGTCTTCTGCTTGGGCTGGTCGGGTTTGTAAGCATCGACTGATTTACGCTGTCGTTTACCCTCTACTGGAGTTGCGTCGAGGAAAGACCGCTTCTGTTCTGCCTTGTCCTGCTCTAGCTTCTTGGCCTTTTCGGCGCTTGCATCAGGGGCCTCAGCTTCAGCAGTATTCAACTCCTGTTCATCTACTTCCATTGGAGCTGCCTCGACTTCAGACATTGGCAGTACTGTATGTCGTGCTTGCGACAAGAAGTGACTTGAGGTGGCAGTGGCAAGACACTGCGCTGTTAATAGGTGCCATGGGTTGGATTTAGTTGCTGATTGCTCTCAGGATCATACAAGCAGCTGTCACTGTTGCGGGTTCGGCACTGGTTCGAATTTGAACACTCGCTCTGCGATTTCAACCGCACGCATACCGCACTAAACATCATTCAATCATCAGCAGACAATTGAATGTCGTTGTGGTCTGTAGATGACACACTTTACAGCAGCCCTTGTCCCTGGATACCCGACAGCAAACCAACTCAGAGTCTCCCATGAGACTGCAACACTTGTAACGACTTATCCACAAGCTGATCTGACATGTCACACAAATAGCGGCATCATTTTTCAAGCAAGAGCCACACCCTTGATAACACACTGCTGTGACACATCTGTCAGGACGACTGCTGTCCTTTTGAAGGTAGTCTGTGCGCCTGCTGCCCTCCTGTCTACCCCCTGCCCAACAAACACTAGATGCAAGCCTTCCAAGACCCAGACCATGAGCAACTACTGCTGACAACTGTTGAGATCAGTACTTGCCCAGTGCCCAATCTGCACCTGTTTCGCAGCTAGCAGACACATGGCTGCAAGAAACAACTATACCTCACAATGGGGTCTCTTGATGCAACAGCTGGGGCACGGCATGCACGGCTCAGCAGCATATAGCATGCTTCACTTCATTCAGCAGCAACTCACTCTGTCAGCAAACTAATGCCACACACTTGCTAGAGGACCCAACTGTTGGTGCAGAGCCTGACATGTGTGCAAGAACACACAGAGTGCAACCATTGCAGCTTTGAGGCCGCATGGACACCAATCCCCACAACCCTGAATTCGGGTACTAGTTCAATCAGCCCTCGGATCATACTGCAGTACACCAGACACCTCATCCTGCCACATCCAGCATGATCCAAGTAAGTCTGCAAGACGGACAGCAGATAGCACCTGACCACCCGGACTCCAGCTTGTATTGTATACAGTACAGTCTCATGCCTTTGGTGGTGTGCTTGTCCTTGATAGCACCATGACACCAACAATGATTGTGCCCAAAGTCACCCAGCCCGCTACATCCCACCAGAATTCATTTGGATCACTGCTTTTCTTGCTGCTGGGGCCACCTGTCACGGCGCCTGCTGCTTGGGCCTGCACAGCAGTTCAACATTAAACGTCCCACTGTTGCACACCATATCATATGGCAACAACCATCATGCACAGGTTTGCATGATCAGAGCCAGGTACGACATGTGTCTACGAACAGGATGTGCGCTACTGGTGTACGGCAGAGTCCTATGCTGTTGGATCACGGCACAGTGCACATGATCATGGACAGCTTACCTGCTGCAATTGTGTCTGGATCTCATCATAGTACTCTGGTGCTTTCTTGCACATCTCTAGAGCCTTCCTGTATGTCTCATTGTTAGGCTCCTGCAGTAAGCACGCCGCAGTAAGGGGGCAAATAAAGTATGATGGGTTAGCATATGAACATCTGCACTGCTGGATGGCGCTTGGCGCAATCTGTTGCCACCTTCTTTGTTGGCCAGTGCTGACTCTCTGTGCGGCCACATTAGACTTCTTATATGTACATTAGCATACAGCAACCTGCTAATGCGCGCATTGTGGCTACGGGCCAAGGACATCAGGAGCAAGCTGGACATACCTTCTCTTTGCAGTGCCTGAAGTACTCTTCTGCTTTGTTGAAGTGCTGCAGTGCTGTCTTACGATCAGCAGCAAGGAAGCCCTGCAGTACCAAAGCAAACACATCCTCAGTAGCTGCAGCACACAACACCCTGAAGTTATTGACAGGACAATGCGAGTGCAGGCAGATCTGTAAGCCTAGGACAAGTGTCATGGTTGTCAAAGTCACAGCTGGAAAAGACAAAGAAACATTGAGGGAGTAATGAACATCATCTGACGCAAACATTGCCAACACAGTTCATATGCTGCCAATGTGACCTCCATGCTGCTGCCAAGCCACACTGGGCATTGCTTGGTGTGCATGTTGTAAGGCTTCTGTGTCAGGAACTGGGTACTTACCATTGAAGTATATGCATTTCCTAGGCACCACTCTGCATCTAGGCGCCCTGGTTCTACAGTCAGGGACTGCTGCAATTTGGCGATAGCCTGTGGATATCAAGCAGCAGCACAACACACTTGATCAGTGGCAAAAGCCGGGGAGATTCACACAGCGACAGCCTCCAACTACGAGCATTCAGACTTACCTCTTGAATGCATTCGTCTGCTTCTGAACCTTGTTTGAAGTGTGCTAGCTCCAGCAGGGCACCTCCCCATCGAACCAAGGCCTGCAGTAAAACTGGAAGGATGAATCGTAGGGTGGATTCACGATACGTTGGAACCGTGCCAGACTCACATGTGCATTTGTTGGGTCTTCGTTGAAGTCTTTCTGAGCTTGAGACTTTGCAGCCTCAAAGAATTGCTCCCTGCGGTGTCAGCGATGCTGAGTGAGCCTCCAAGTGACGTAAGTCCTCTGTGCATGCTTTAAGCTGAAAAGCACCTTTCAGACTCGTCTGCAAACATAGTGCGCTATCAGATCCAGAGGTGTTCCTGTAATCAGTGGCAGATAAAGAAGTTCCAAGCCTTCACTGCGATAAAAGCACTCTGATTGCGGTAGGTGCAACTTGTGCAAGCAAACCCGTGCGACGTAGAATCCCATGAAAACCAGCAATCATTGGACAGCTGGTTCTCTGCACGGTTCCCTGTAATGGCCGTGTTATGACCTTGCAGGTCCCTGGCCCCTGGCCCAGCTTAGTAGTACACCACCGTGTGTGAAGGCACATGATCTGAGTATGGGTTTGGCATATACTTTGGACTAAAGTGCCGGCAGGTGGCGGTGTTCAAGGTCGTATGCTCACTTTGTTGAAACGGACAAACGATGTCTATAATGGCACAGGTGGATCCATCGTGTCCAACTGTTAAGAACTTGCTTGTATTGGATTCTGAGGGCAGACGTATAGCTGTGAAGTACTTTGCCCCCGAGTGGTGAGCAGAGGCAGGAGCAAACTGACAGCATACAGTTGACAACCGCTTCAAACTGGCAACACTCGCCTGCGTACCTGTAGGGCGACAGTAAGCAGCCAAGCAAATTATGAGAAAGCGGTTTTTGCAAAGACAAGCAGGACCAACGCACGCGGGGAAGGTGATGCTGATGGCTGAGGTTGCAACAGTTGCCAACAAGGTCTGCACCATGCTTACCATTCTTCTTGCTGTTTGCAGCTGAGATAACAATGTTCGACGACCATCTGGTAGTCTACAAGTGTTTGGGGGACCTTATGTTTTATGTCACGGGTTCGGACAACGAGAACGAGCTGATACTGTACGCAGTGTTGCAGGCATTCTATGAAGCAACATCAACGCTACTCAGGTGTGCAGCCGGAGATCAGACGAGCAGACTATGGCAACTTGTCAGAGCAGCATAGATGGCTAAGCAGGTTCTGGAAGCCAATAGCGATGTTGATGGCACCTTGTGCTGTCATCCCACTGAATGATCGGGCACCTAGCTGAGTATACTGCTGTTTGCGCTACAGGCAACAAGTAGACAAGAAAACAGTATTAGAGAACTTGGACCTAGTCTTGTTAGTGATGGACGAGATTGTAGATGGAGGGTAAGTAGCAAAGGCTGTATTGTATGCTTGATTCACAAGCCTGCAACAGTGACACACGTGTGTTCAGGCACAAGACACTTATTTGATCTGTACAGCGTCACAGTGTCGTATCTCGTGCTTTCTTCACATTTGTGATTTGAGTGTCACTCTTTCTTCCTCTCTTCCTAACTGTCTACGCATGAATGTGACCCTTAACTGTTTCCTGCACCCATG
>LWCB01003542.1:0-24672 GCA_001630525.1 Coelastrella sp. M60 | reverse complement strand
TATATATATAAACTACCCATCAGCCATAGCAATATTGCCATCGGCCCCGCGCCCCATTTCAGAAGCGGACATTCCATGCAGTGTGCTTCCAGCAGTATGCTCAGACAAATTTCTAATCTTCCATGCAGACCTCAAATAACTAACAATAACAGAGACAATCTGACTCGCTATAACATCAGACCCCCAATAATCATCAGAAACAAAACGAGCAACACGTTTTTGATCATCTGATATTAGCAAACAAGCATTCAACTTCGCATTGCAACCATCTATCATCCTGATATCTTGATACATCCGTTCACGCAGATCCTGAGTTTTGCAGCACTCAAACATAAAGTGCGATAAGCATGATGTTGTGTAGGGCTGTCAGTAAGTGCATTTGCTTCTTGTGTTGCGCATATCAGCCAGTGTTGCTGCTGCTGTTGCCAGTCAGGTGCTTGAATTGGTGTTCAGCAACGGTATTGGAATCCACCCAGTTTGGTATAGCAGCCTGCTGGCACAATCGTTCAGTGTGGACTGTCTTCTTGGGCCATTACCTCCTGATTCAATTCATGAAGTTGATGGTTGTGTGGACTGCCCATGTTGAGCGAGTGTGACTTGCTGAGCTCAAAGATACAGCAGACATACCTTTGCACTTTGTGAGCATACAGGTGCACCTGTCACAGGAAGCCTGTGCAGAATAAGACCTGCAACTTGCAAGCTTGCTTAGGATCCTCTGTGACTGACTTCGTCCCTGGGCAAGTACTTGGTTCGTTCCTTCATCTTGAGACCTGCACCTGTATGCCATGTTGGCGTCCAGGATATGACTATATGCAGTTTGAGCTGCTGCTGCTGCTGCTGCAGATGATCATCATCTTATGGTGTTTATATGGGGCAGACTTTGCTGGACAGTCCCATCGTTGCTCCGGTGGTGTAAGCTTGGAAAACCATACTGGACCATGGGTTCAACATTAAATTGAAGGGGCCATTACTTGACATTAACCCCGTAGGCCCAGCGGCTGCACCCGGTGAATGGCTTTCAGCTGGAGGCAAGTGACCTGAGCCTTCTGAACTGCTATTGTCTACACAACATGTACCGAGTGCGTCATTGCACATTGATGCTGCCAACCCATCAAATCCATGGCGAGTAACAGGGCCCCAAGCAGCACTCCTCCTTGGTGAACCTTGCCCTTTCATCAGATGCCACCATCTCCCCAAAAGCCAGTGTAGGCAGCTTCTATGCATTTGATGGGGGTGTTTTTCATGAATGGAAAAGCTCACACCGATGCACAGCGGCCCCATACACTGAATATGTCACCATCAGCTTGGGTGCCACACGCGTTGCACATGGCATCCCCTTACTGTCCATAGGTTGAGCCAGAGTTACCTTGGCTGCTGCTCACTGTGTTAGTCTCAGTCGGTTACTAATGAGAGCACCTTGCACATGCTAGGAGACCGTATAGAACCCGTTGGTGGTTTGGTTATTGTTGAGAACAATGTTGCTTGCTGACCATCTATTTTGATGTGATGTCAATCACATTGCTGAAGATGTGCAGCAACCTTGAGTCATCTTCATTGTGGGTCAACTGCAGGACACGAAAGGCAGCAGCATGTATCCTGAGCACTTGTGCAACAGCGACTTTGTATGTTGCCTGCTGTCAGTGATGCATCACCATCAACCTCAGTTGTGCTTATGTGCTGCAGGCTGGCGAGCAGCAGTTGGTAGCCAATGAATTATATGACGGCAAGATACCTTGGCTCATGCTGGTACATGATGTTGATTGCTGTGGACATCAATCATTCATTATGTTGGTGAGTACACTCCCTATACTTTCAACTGCTTGTCATGAATAAATGTATACATTGCAGGCTGAATGATTTTCCACTATGGTGTCATCAACAGGCAGCTGCTATCAATTCAGCTGGTTCTGCAAGCAGGCCACTGTGACATTGTGGTGTGCTTGCAACCCATCTGCACTGGTAGCACCTGATGATGGTGACCTCTAGCACAGATGTGCAATTCCACCAGCACAATTCCTATGCGTCAATTGCTTGTTCTTGATCACCTGTGTACTATGTGCTGTAAACTGATCCTGTTACTCATCCGGCTGCTCGCAAAATAATGTCCGCCTCCCACACAGGACATGTTGTGCTGCTGCTGCTGCTGCTGCTGCACTATAGTAGTTCTGCTGTTCACGCCCTCTGCACAGTCCTGCCATCACTGCTGCATTCTTGGAACAGATCTACAGTGCTTCGGTCATGGTCAGCTCTTACACTGGAGACGGAGGTTAAACCAGCAGCACCGGTGCAGATCAATTCCGTTGAGCAGCTTACAGCTGCAGATAAACGCGTCAATGAATTGTCAAGAGCTTCATTCGCATGTGAATGTGGGGAACTTGCAATGATATTTTGTTCTTTTCATCAATCGGATAATGCTTGGTGGTGACTACTCTGTTTATGTATGTAAACAAGTGTGTTTTGCATTCAGTGGTAGGGTGCTGTGCATTTCCCAGTAACAAGGCAAGCAAGTTGTTATGTAGAGCTGCTGGTGTGTGCATCTGCTTCGTGTGTACAAGATGGAGCAAGTGTTCCTTTGTCCTCCTTTGGAGTCTTGCTGCTGTTATCATTGCGATGATCAAACTGGTGTTTGGTAATAGTACCATCATTTGACTGGTTCGGTGCAGAACTACTGCTGCAGCTGGTACAATCATTCATTGCGGGCCGTCTGCTTCAACCATGCCAATCCTGATCAATTGATGGTTGGTGTAAACTGTGTGTTGAACGAGTGTTCCTTGTTGAGCTGACAGATTCATCAGGCACACCTTTGCACTTTGCTGACATTCAGGTGCAAGTCAAACAGGTCGACCTTGTCGCAGAGTATGACCTGTAAGACCTGCATCTGAATGTCAACAAAGAAGATAATGCACAGGAGAAATACGCAGTTGAGGGCATATATGCTCAGAAGCAACTGTCGGGGTGACAATGTGTCGTTTGTTGTCAAGCTACGCATCTCAGCAGACAACACAATACAGGTGCAGTAATATGCTCAGTTAACTCATATATAAGGTGGTCATGTATCTGCTGTCATGTTTCCTGAGTGTTGTGTTAAGCACTGCTGGCACACTCTTTTAGCAGGAACAATTCTTTATACTTTTATCTACGGTAAGTTGATTGTTGTTGTTGTAGATGTTGGAGTGTCACTTGCTGTGCCTGCAGAGACAGCCAGCATACCTCTGTGATCTGCACCTGTATATAGTCGCCAGCAAGCTGGAAGCTAGTTGGCGTATTGCATACAAGTTCAAGTATTAAAGGGACAGTGTACAAGAGTTGGACCCACAGACCTTTGCCTGTATGGCTGACATCCATATACAACTATGTGCTGTTGCAACTGCAGGTGAACAGCAATGATGTTGTCATGAGCACATTCTGCTGCACAGATTTTTCATTGCTTTGCTGATGCACATCAAGTCTTGCTGAGCCGGGCCACTACATGTAAATTGTCACACAGGTGAGTTGTCAGAAACGGAACTGTGTGTATGCATCTCATCTCTGATCTATTTCGTAGTCCTGCTTGCCTAGTGAAGGTGTACACTTTGTCTGGTTCTGTGCTGACAGTGCTGCTGATAGGTGCCTGATTCCGCTAATCCAAACATGGTGTGTCAAGTCTGAGCACCTGCAACAGGGTACTAACAGTTGTCGCGCACTACAGTTGGTTGTGCAGCAGCTTTACTACCACGTTGCAGTGCTGCTGCCTTCACATTCAGTCACTGCTAATCACAGTCCACATCAACCTGGTGCTGCTGAGATACGCTGACAGCCAGTGGCAGATTTGAGACAGGTTGTAACACCATGCATCTGCTCACACATTTCTCTCTGCAAAAAACACATGACAAGTTGTGCTTTGCTGTTGGGCTGCTGCTGCTGCTGCTGTGGTACAACTGTAGTTCTACCCCTCTGCAAAACCCTGCCACCACTGCTGTATTCTGGTGGGTTGCTCACGGGGGGTCGCTCTTGTTGCACTGGAGGCGGAATGGTGACCAGCAGCACCGGTGGCAATTCAGACTCCCTGAGAAGCTTACAGATGCAGGTAAGCAGATCAAATCTTCATCAAGAGCTTCAGTCACGTGACGTTGGGGAATTTGTGATATTATCTTGTTGTCTTTTACGTGCTCCGTGATGAGTGCTGTGTCATATTATATCGAGTTTAGTTCACATTGACTGGTGGGGTGTAGCTTATGTGCAGTGGTAGGGTGCTGTGCATTGCCTAGTAACAAGGTCAAGCAAGTTGTCATATATAGCTGTCTGTGTGTGCATCTACTTTGCATCCGACAGATTTGAGCAATTGTTGCTTCGTCTTCCACTGGCTTGTTGCCATTCATGTGGCAGAGACTGGTGTTTAGTGAGGGTGGTGTGATTCAACCGGTTTGGTGTACGATCACTGCTGGCAGAATCATTCAGCCAGGGCTGTCTACCACGGCCAGCCCATAGCTGAGCAATTGGTGGCTGTGGTAGACTGCCCTGGTTGAATGATGCTTATGTGCTGAACTCACACACACATCAGGCCTGCCCCGGCAGCTTGCTGGCATACAAATGAAAGCTACTTAGATAATGCTTGTGCAGACGTCTAAGACCTGCACATGTATGCCAACAGCATGTGCTGGTAGCCTTTGGCATGGCCTCTCAACATGATGGATTATGATCTGTTGCACAGGGGAGAATCAATGTGTTTGGAGTTTTCTGTACAATGTGTTTTACTGCATTGTTCATGCTCAAGGCTGTGCTTGAGTTGCATGCCTTGGACATTATGCAAAATGTGATTGCAGCTTGGTTCATGCATGAAGTGAACAAGCTATCATCGAACATAGCATAAGGGTTTAGATGCTTGGGATGCCAATGGTCCATACTTGTTAATGCTGTTGCAGCAAACCCACTCCTGCATTAAGGAGCTCGAGGTTATGTTGCAGACTGGGCAGGCAAGAGTTTGTTGTAGTAGTGATAGAATGAGTGTGGCGCATCATGCTACTAGCATAGTATGAAAGAGCTGTCAACATGTGTAGGTGGCAAACAGTCTCATGAATACAAGGATATACGGCTTGGAGAATCCACACCTTGCGAGACATGAAGACTCTTCAGTCCTTGTTGGGACATCTACTGAATGTAGCTACAAGAAGTGAGGGTTCAACAAGTTGAGTAAAGTGTATCCTGCATCTTTTGGCACTTTGGCAAGCTTTATCCGTCATCTTGAGGCTACGGTAGCTTCGTACCTTGTTTTCTGTGTTGTTGCACTCTCCACTCGTTACCTTCTGCATGTTTATCAAGCACCCTCACTATTGTCATCAGCTTGCTCTAACAAGGTCAACATGGCGGAGAGATCCGCAGTCAGTCTGCAAGTGCAAACAGCTGCGACTCTCCTTGATTGCTGCATGCAGTGCAGTTGCACTTGGGCTGCTTTGCCTGCAGCAAGGCTCTGAATACATCACACCGCTGCTGCTGCTGCTGCCATGACCTCTACACACAGGTTGGACGAAAGACCCTGGAGCCAGAGGAAGCAGTAGCAGCAGTAGCAGTGTATGGGGTATCTGGCAGACAATGCCTTGTCAGGCAACTGCAATACAGGTGCAGTAGTCTGCAACTACCTCACAGAATGTTATCAAATGAATGATGTGTCAAATACTTTGGCGCACTTGCTGGGGCCTGTGACAACTTCTTAGGTGTTATTTTGACAACAACAGCCAGTGCATCCAGCAAGACTAGCGTAGTTATGGCATGGGTTTCCTGTGACAGTAGCCTACTGGTACGGTACCTCCAGCCAGATGTTCCCTTGTATGTCACTGGAATGCCCATTAGGAGTCTTACCCAAGTGCATTGACTTCCTTGACTTGTTTGGTGGTCCAGGTTGTCAAATGCAATTGGGTCAGACCTTGTGGCTTGTTCTTATCTGGCGTTAGTTGTGATGTCTGCTGCTGCCAAACCAGCTGCTGCTCGTGCTGCTGTCAACTTTTGACTTCCCCAACCTGACTATGAGCTCAACTTGCTGCTGCTGCTGCTGCTGCTGGTAGTGGTCAATCCTTCCTGATGGTGCTTTCTGAGGCACATCATGAGCCCATCACGAATAAGCTACCCGGGGACACCAGGGCTACTGCTGACATGGGAGGAACGTTGCTGAGAGCACAGATGCAAGCATAGGTGAGGGGAACAAATCAATGATCACATATAGTGTCTAGAGCGTTGTACACCCATGCTTGCATGTATCGGCAGCAGCGGCAACACACAAGCAGCAGGCCAAGTGTCTCCAAGATGTTGCCAACACTGCTGGGGTAGTTGTGGACTGTTGCTTGTATACGTATTTGTTTTGGCAGTATTCACTTCTGTCTTCATCAGGTCCTTTCTTGAAAGGTCGGCGAGGACGTGTTGGAATACAGCCATGACAACTTCTCAAATACTCTAGCAGCTGTTGCCGTCTGCTTGTGGCTGTTCAAGAGCGAATGCAATCAATACAACATCACAGCCTGCAGTCGCTGTTGATAGCACCAAGTCCACTGCAGTGTTGCCACTGCTTGTGTGGATAGTATGTTCCTTCATTGTTCTGCTGCATGTGTGCCCCAGCCACCTTTCCTGTGTTGTATGTGTTAGTATGAGAGCATCTGGCATGTGTTGTACGGTAGTGGTGCCTTTGTACTGCCGCACCAGGTGTATAGCCCCTGATACATCTTGTACTGCAGTAGTGCAGCTGTCAGACATGACGTAATGCACAGCAGTTGACAGAGTATCACAGTACATTAGTGGGTGTTGCAGACCATGGTTGTCAAGGAGAGCTTGCACGCATCAGTCAGTCCACCAGTCACCTGCAGTGTGCAATGTGCCACATCTGTGATGCATCACGATCAGCAACACACTGGGCAACAAGGATTATAACAAGGATAGAGATGCAATATGTATACATTTACCTGATATGCACATATGGCTAGCTTCCATATTGTCACGAGCTGCAGGGAACTCGAATTCCTGACAGGTTGTTACAAAATGGAAACTAGCCATACAAGCTTTAGAATCATTTTGTACTGCTTTGTAGCTGGATGATAAAGACGTAGGAGTCACCCCAAGGAGTTACAAGATGAGTCAGGGAAGCAAGATCAGAGCTAGAATGGAGCAATGCCTGATCACTCATTTTGCACTTGTAAATTGTATCCCATCTTGACAATGTGTGCAACTTGCACTTGAAGTTGCTGCATCTTAAGTTGAGATTGGTCATCAAGTAGTCACACTTGGTCATCAAGTAATCACACAAACACCTAAATACCTTACTCGCATGGCCGTCACTGCAAGTTGCAGCAATGTGACAACAGAATCAGATGTTTATACGACCACTTTTCCTGCTAGCCTGAAGCAGACCTGACTTGCTTGTTGCTTCTTCATAATAACTGCTGACGCTGTCTACTGCTGCTGCTTTGCATTGCAGTGAAGCGTTATATGATGACCGTCAAACTTCCTGCAGTGAGCCTCAGCAACCATCAGGAGACACGTTGCGAGCAAGTAGTCGAAATATGACGTCAGAATGGACTATTACAGTTGCAAGTACAGGCTTATAACACTTGCTCACGCACACATATGTGTCGGTGGTCACTGGTATCAGACACATGTGGTGAAGCTTATGCTGCTGCTGCTGCTACAAGATTGACACCATCCCCAGCTTTTGTGCTGATACAAGACAGTCTGGACGCAGCGCTGCAGTTGTTTCTGTTGCTGAAGGTGTGAGGCATCACCATTGCAGAGTAGCCTGTCCGTCACCATATCACGATAGACTCATATTTACAGGTTTGGATAAAATAGTTATGCTCATGTTGATTGGTGTTGGCTACAGAATTCACACACCAGCCGGGGTTTTACTTCTGCAACTGCTGCCCTGACAGACAACTTGCTAAACCAGTCACTTGTGCTAGCTGCTGCTGCTGCTGTTGTTGTTGTTTGTCACCAGTGCTGTAGTCCTGATGGATCTTCGCAGGCCTACAAACACTGGACATCCTATTCAGGTGGCTCAAGAGTGGGGCACCTCACCACGGATGTTTGCTGAGGGAGTTTACTCCCGTAACAGCATGTAGCTGATGTCAGTGACTCCAGCTTAGTGTACCAATCAAGCAGAACCGGCAATTCACCAAGAAGACACTATTGAGATGCTCTCAACACAGCCAAAGCTTGCACAGCAGCTGGCAACCATCAGCAAGTGGGTGTCCTGTATGTCAGAAAGGCCAGAAGATCTAATCTGGTACGATACGGCTATACTGTTTCACAACATGATGTGGTAGTAAGCTGCTGTCAGTGTCGTTATGACCACCAGCAGAGCCACTGGGCCACAAAGCGATCTGTCTGTCAGGAGTGAGTTGATGTAAGTCGTGAACACCCCTGTCATGCTGCTGCTGCTGCTGCTGCTGTGTTAGTGATGCAGATATGCTGAAGGCCCTGCCACCACTGCTGCATCACGATGTTTGAGGGTGTGAGGGTGTCTTCCATCCAGAGGTATCCTCTCCTTGTTGTTTCAAGAGGCAAAGCTGACTCTGCATCATCTCTCACCACCTTGCAAGGCTGCGTGTAGTTTTGTTGAGGTTGATCAGGATCTTCAATCACATGCAACACAGGTTGTGCATTGCAGCAAGGGCACTGTTTACTGCACGTCATTGCCTCTGTTGCATGTGCTTCAAGGTTCGCAGTGTTTGTGTCCTGCAACAGAGACGGTGACTTGTAATGCTAAGTCACCGTCTCTGGTGCAGGACACAAACACTGCCTCTGTTGTTAAAGGACATCACTGTTGAAGCTGCGTAACTGCTGCTTGATCACTTTGGGAAAAAGCACTTCAAGTGTCAGTTGCCCGACATTGGTCGAGTATCTCACTATTCTACTGTTGCTGTTGTGGTGTTCACTAAGACAGTCAAAGCCCTTTTGGCAGCACAAACAGCCACAGCAGTCTGTCAAGAAGTCAGATCAACAACAGCAACATTCCTCTGATGCCCGTGCTGATTGATCTGGAGTCACAAGCTGTATATGTCAGTGGTGGCTGCTGCTGCTGCCAGTGCTGACACTAATAGGTAAGCACCTGTGCGGCAGTTGTCCAGATACTTATTGTGGTCCCAGATAATGTCAAGCCATCAGACTACAGTTGCTGCTGTTGTGCTGGTATTGCAGCTGTTGTGACAGCTCTTCGAGAGTTAAAACCACAACGAACTAAATTGATCTACCTTGTGTCTTAAACATCATGGAATCACAGTCTCTGGCTCACTGCTGCTGCTGCTCTTCTTATATGTACTGTGTGCAACCACTACTACTGCCATTGCTGCTGCTTGTGCATATAAATATCACCCTCCTATCTCCTGCTGCCGCTGGCAGTTGACTGTGGCCTTTGTCATCACCATTACTTGGTGATGCAGCAGCAGCAGCAAGGAGTGAGACATGGTTTCATCATGGCTGCCTTGCATTGCTGTTTACTTCTACTGAAGGCGTTGGGGGACCTCTCCCTCTTCTACAACACAAACTTCATCTTCTGTTTTCAAGTGAGTATTCAAGTTTGCATAGTTTTGCTTGATCTGTTCAGCGATCATGACAGCAGCACGGCAGAGGCTCATGCAGGCAACTCAGCTCATTACCCTCTCATATGTAACATGCAAATATCAATGCCTGTAATTGCAACTCTGTTACAGCGATTTGAGATGTCTGGTTGCTGCAGCAGCTGGTCAGAGGCCACTGTGCAAGGGCAGCAAGGCAGTGGGGCTTGTGAAATGCATTGCTCAACGCCATCTAGAGGCCTTTTTAGGAGAAATGTTTTTTCTTGCACTTACTGAGAAGCTCTTTGAGCAACAGCGTTTCACAAGAGTTGTGCAACAGTGTGCAGGTTTGAAGTTGATGTTCTGGAACATTTCTCCTGATGTTTGCCAAGTTGGATGTGCTGGGCATGAACCAAGGTCTTTATTGGTTGACTGTCAGACAGCCGCTGCAGTGCAGGAACCACAGACTCCGTTCACTTTGAGCGATTGTACTGGTACAAGGGCATCAAGGCAGTGGGGCTGTGATGCACGATGCCCGACATGACCTGAAAGTGTGTACACCTCTCTCTTGCACACTATTGCGCAGCTCTTCAGCTTGCTGCACAAGAATTGTGCAATAATTTGCAGGTTAGAGGTGATTTTGTGAATAGTAATCCTTGTGTGGTTCATGAGAGATTTGTGCTGGGCAGATTTGCGGGGGCAGATTTGTTGGATGTCAGTCAGTCGACCTGCAGGAATCACAGAGTGAGGTTGGCTTCTTCAAGGTTGGCCAAGCACACACTTCACTCAGTGGTTTCTACTTGGCACTACTGCTTCAGGGTGACATGCTTGCGCTGTGTTGTGCAGCTCAATGCTTGTCGAGCATTTGATAACTGATTTCAGAACAGTGTTTGAACTATATGGTGTACATGTTGTGAGCTTCTTGACCAGTGCTGTCTAATCCTAAAACATGGACACCAGTATTGTACTTCAGTCTGGTCTCTGAGATACGGTTATGGTCCTCCTGCCATGTGCGGGCCACATCAATACCTCAGAGGCCATACTGAATGGTCCATTGCCAACTTGTTCGCATGTTTTTGTTTGACACTAAACCATGCACACAAGACAAAAGTGGTCGTGTCTGTAAACACGTGAGTGATCGGGTGCTGTGGTGCTACAGCCCGCATTTGATGGTGTGCCAAAAAAACATTGACATCATAATGTGCGACTTGGCTATGACCTGAAGTTGTATCAACAGCAGCTTGAGCCAGTCAACATTCCTGAACAGCATATTGCGCCTTTCTTGTCAGTTTTACAACCAGCAAATGTTCTTATTGCTGCACAATGTGTTGAATCTGGCTGCTTCCAGGCACAGCAAGTGATCCGTGCTAATCTGCTGCTACAAGGTCTTAATCACAACCACTGCTGCTGCCGCTGCCATGACACTGACATGCAGGTGAAGTGAATGACCTTGGCCAGAGGAAACTGCAGCAGTTGCAGTGTAGGACGACTTGGGAGCCTCCTGAATCTCTGAGACACATCCTTGGAAGTTGATGTGAGCACAGGTACTGTGGTCTGCCATTGTCATGTTCAATACAAAGGATCTAGCAGCAGCAGCAGCAGCAACTTGTTGATGACTGGAAGGAGAGATGTGCTAGGAGATTCTGTGTGTGGAGCAGCACAGAGTTCTCTAGCAACTCCCTGCTCCTCTACCGTCACCTGAACGATCTGTCATGATATTTGTGGCCTGGGACAGCTTTTTGGAAAATCAGTTGTTGGTTCTGTTACAATTTGCCCACATGTGAGTCGTATCGTCCATTGCAACATGTTGTGTGTGAGCTGTACCACATTACTGTCAGTGATAATCAAGTGCATGCAGCAAGACCACATAACGTCACAAGCAATGCCATTGTACGCAGCTGCAACATTCCCTCGCCTAAGTTCATGCAACCAGGTACGAACCTTGCGCATGTAATGATGGTTCTTAGTGAACCCATTGGCAGTTTTCTTTGATCTATGCTGCTGCTGCTGCTGCTGCTGCACTGCTGCCACGAGTGATTGTTATCAGACAGGACAAGTGAATATCTTGCTGGCATTGCTTTGAGAATGTTCACTGGACGAAAAAGGGCTTTTGATGATGCAGTAAGAATACTGAGGGTTGCAGCTTATGCCTGCTGGGATCTGCAGTGTTTGTGACCTTGTGACAATGTAAGCAGGGTCATATGGTTTCCCAATGCGTCAGATCACGGTACTTGTTGAATCTGTTACAAAACCTTCAGCATCCAGACGGCAAAACAGGTACTACTGCGTGTAGCATCTGTACGCTTTGCATGCAATGCAGCTCAACAATATCCTTGGATTTCACATGTCACATTCCGACAGTTGCCTCGTGAATCTGTTACAAAGACAGATTATCCGATGCCGGGCAGCATGTGCACAATCTGGACATTTACCTAGTTGTTATCTCCTTTGCTGTCATTACAGCATGATCATCAGCCAGGTGATAATAGCATGTAAATGCAGCTTGGGTCTGGGTACAATGCTGCTGTTGCTCTTTCGTTGTCAGTGGTGACCAGTATGCTGCTGCAAGGCTGCGTACATGAGCGCACAACCTTCAGGTATCGCATGTCATATTAGATTTATCTGCGTTATTATGGGGTTTTCTCACTTCTTGCAAGTAACACTGCCAAGCTATGAGAGGCGTGATGTCAGTTGCATTGTCATGATGCACTGCATGACATTGCTGTCCTCTGAGTGCAATCTTATGCAGGATAGGACGGACATTCCCTGTCTTGCATTAGATTGCACTTCAAGGACAGCGATGTGATTTTCTTCCTGTATAATGCTGGCAGCCAATACTAGTACAGTTGCTGAATAGCCTCACAATACACTGACAAGAGGAATTACTCCAGCAGGCTGCTGATGTTTTGTAGGTTTTGCCATTGCCAGCTTGACACCTGCACAACTGACGCTGTGTGACTTAGTCTGCAACCACTTCTGCTGCTACTGCTGCTGCTGCTGCTTGCGCAGAGGACATCACTCTCCTGGCAGCCAGTGTGGTTACTGTTGAGTGTTGTTGTATTTCAAGTAAGGTGTATGCTGGCAATATGCTGCAATTGAGGCTAAGGCAGAAATCAGAATGGTACAGCAGTTGTTAGCCGACTGTGCAACCTGTCGCCACTGCATTACGATCATAGTAGTCTAAGAGAGTCTAAGAGACTTATTGTCATGATGAACCATTTGGTCCGTGCTGGTGGAAGCTTGTTGGCCACCATGTTCTCCTTAGAGAGTGTCATCAGCCACACAGCTGCGTTATGTGGGTTATTTGCAAAGTTATTGACCATGACATCTGTAAGCGGTCTGCACGGCTACTGTCAAGTGCATGGTTTACATATGTCATGGTCAGTGAGGATGCAACCTCTTCAGCAGCTAAAGCTTTGTACTGGGCTGATTACCGGCAAATTCAACCAGCAGTTCACAGGGCTGACCCAAGGCTTGTTGCACGTCCACAGGAGTGTTTGTATTCATTACTCAAACTTTGATGAACCGGTGAGTGAGTGATGGATGACATATACTGCCAGTATGTACTGACAGTGTGTGTCCTGGAGCATCTGGCACCATCACAACATGCAGCAGTGAATCAACTCTGCAGAAGGTTACGACAAATGTTTCATCGTCTTGGAACACTGTCAGACTGATGATTAAAGCTAGCATTAATCTCCTCTCTCCTTGAATTCAGTCGCCCTATCTTTGTTTGGACATTGTAAGATGTTAGGCCTGATTCCAAACTCTCTTTTCACTGAGAGGGGAATGATCCCCCATCCGGGTGCGCTTGTAGGATTGCTTGATCAGTGCATGCATTGCTCAGTGTTCCTGGTGCCTGCACAAGCAGCACATGCACCTGTGAGGCTACACACCCTGGATTAACCACAGTCTATACGTTGATTACTGTAGTCATCAATGGCTACCTGGTGCTTAAGGGTCTTTGTTGATTGTTGCTGTTGGCGGCCTGGCGTGGTTCAAGACATTTCCGCACTTCACATCTCGGCTTCAGCACATGCTTGTAGTGTTTGCAGATGGGCACTGAGACATCAGAAGCTGGCTCTATGGTCTGCATTTGTGAGCACAGTAAGTATTTGTTGCAATAGAATGTCAAGGGCAGAGTTGTAGCAGGGCTCTGTCCAGCCGCTGCGGCATATGTATGCGGGGCTTGCACTGGTGTCAGTGCCAGGTCCAACAAACATATGATGCTGCGCAGAAGTGTTCAAGCAGATATGTTGCAGGTATCACTGTGAAACTTCGGCAACAGACAGCAATACAAGGCCTGATACTGAAGCATCACAACAAATATCTCACTAAGTCCTTCTTGCTACTGCTGTGCTACTGCTGTCTTGTAGGGATGACAGTAATCCATGCAGTACACCATAATCTGAGGATTGAAGGCATCAAGTACGCCCTCTTAAGGTTGGATGAAGGTGAGCACTCCTGCTTTCAACGCACTTTAGGGGATGTGTACTCAGTAGGCTCCAAACGTCTCACTGTTTAGCAACACTGCAGAACCACAAATGCCGTCTGTTGCATGTGATGTACAGTTTGCCAAGGCAGCCGAAAAAGGATTGCAAGGCCAAACCCTGGCCGCCCACTTGAGCTTCTGACACATGATACAAGACAGAATGACAGTGGTTTTGCGCAGTCTGGATTATGCATGGAAGGCCATATAAGCCAATTTTGAGCAACCATGGTGCCACCATGAGCAACTATGGTACCACAAGTCGTCGCTGTTGCCAGTGCTGCTCTTGCTGCTGCTACTGTTGTTATGCACTGAAGGTTTGCCATCACCTGAAGCACTTCAAAGGTTGGCAGGACAAGTTAAGGTGGAGAGCCAAAGCAGGGCCAGCTTTTGAGTTGAGGAAGCCCTTGCTGGACAAGGAGGCAAATCGGAGACTGCAACGTGTTTTGGAATCAGAGACCGGCATCATGGTGCCAACTGTGGCTCACCTGCTATTAGTACAGTACTAACAACACAGTATACAGCTACTAGTAACTGTACAGTACAGTAACTGTTGTAGAATGCAGACACATGTGGTACGGGAGACTGGGTTCTATATGTGTCCTTTGAATGCCGCAGGCTGAAAAAGCTGCAGCTTCCAGCATACAATTTCAAAACTGCGCACTGATGTTGTGGGAGAACTTGAAGCCATTGTGTCTCAATGTAACGGGTTAGGTGCCTGGTGCCAAGAGCAGCAGTCTCTCCTTGAGCCAAAGCAGAAGCCTCTCAGGGAGTTTAAAATAACCACCTCATTGAATGTGTGAATTTACTTGCTTGAAGCAGCAACAAAAGATGACACCTTGCGGTGCAACCTTCAGAGGCTTTTTTTTACCAGGGTAGAGCATCCCTGTTCGCCGCACTGGGTGAGCAGTGACAGGTGGGTTGAGCGCTCCTCAACACAGTGTCCAGAAATCATATGAGGATGGACGGCCTCATTGCAGTAGGCATTGTGTGATGCAAGTGTCGGGGTGGATGGAGCCGCACCACTCCCTACCGACACACCACACAGCGCTGCAGCCATGGTGATATAGTGCACCCAGACATGCCCGCCCGAAGGAACGTCTCAGCGCCACGTCAGCAAACCTATGTTGCACCAATTGCCCCCATGCAACCGCTGTGTATGCTGCAAGTAGAGCCAAAGCATTTCGACATATCATGTTGGCAAGCCTGCCTAGATCAGGATATCCTTGCACACCAGCTTTACCACAACTGTCTCACCCGTCAACTTACACAGGGCAAACCCGGTAGCGCCTTACGTCCAGACGTGCATACACATTTGTTAAGCAAAAATGCAGAGATACGAGGAATTGGTGATGACATGAAGCCAATTGCCAATCGACACTCCACCTCAACCGTTATGTGGACTGCTCAAAGTAAGTTAGGCCCCCCGTATCCAGCAAGAAAATGTGTTAGAATACTCAGGGTTGAAGTAACGCATCCGCAGCATTTGTGAGGTGATCAGAGCTGTGACTGCGGTGTCTCTGTACCTTAGCAACCGACAGTGTGTGGCATAGCGGCATTGAATGCGTCTGTGCAGCGGCTGTTGCGCTCAGAACCTTGTACAAATGATCAACGTCTTGAATTCAGGTGCATGCATGCGTCAAGGTAGGTAAGTACGAACTGTTCTGGTGAAATGCATGCATTGCCCTTTGCTGTCCCAGGGTAATCAGTTAACGTAGACTCCATGTCACCTCATGAAGCATCTACCGTGTCTCACCTACGCAAAGGAAGATGGATCAGCTTCAGAGATCTCGTCTCTTGTACATAGCTGCTGTGCATGGTACAAAGCAGAGGGGCAGAGGCAATGCCATCCGGTGTTGGATACCCATGCAGTAGTGGTACACCACCTTTCCAATACCCATCACAAGCTTTGGTTATGAAGTATTGATCAGCCAAAGGAAGGTGCATCCACAGTCCATGCTGTCATGATGTCTTTAATTTAGCAGGAATGCACCATGCAGAGGCTATAGTGAGCGGCATTCACAGCATCCACGACATCCACAGCAGTGGCAGGCCTAGTCAACAGAACCCCGTAAGTATGCAGTCATGACTGCAACTCGTCAGCAGGCCGCCTGGCAGACAACACAAGCCAGCAGCCATGGACACAAAAGTGTCTGGTCTCAGATTCAAACTCGACATCAGATACCAGCTGCATTGACATTTGGTAAACTGCTGCTCTACCTCAGCGACCTGTCCTCATCTGCAGATGCGCATGTGTGCACCAAGCTAGTGTGCTGTTTGACATTGTCTGTTCATCAACTGTGCAAAATCAATCCACAGTAGTGTAGCTCTGTATCTTAAGCAGTTGCCTTCTCTAAAGAGAGGTTGCTGTACCTTCACTCTACAGCTCTAGAACAGATCTATTACCCTGGTTACCTCTTCTAAATCAGCTTATCTTCGACCAGATCTGTCTTTCTGCAAAGCGGCCGGAGCCGGCATCTACTAGGCTGCCATGACTTGCTGTCAGCAGCTGAGCCTCAGCACCGGGTGCTGGCTACCGTGCTGCTGTCAGCTGGAACAGAACGCGGCACTGGGTGTTTCCTGCAGTTACGTAACTCTTTGGGGTGGTTGAGCACACAGCCAGCTTTCTGCACAGTCAACCTGCCCGGCCTGCCCCTTTGAGTGCTTTCAGTAACCAGCAAGGTATTTACACCAACAACAGCCAAGGGAAACTCCTGACTAGCACTGCAACACAAACTGCAGGCTTACAGCGAGTACTGACTCAGGCTGACCATACACTCCCCTGCTTGTCGGCGCAACCAGGTGCACCATTCCTATTGCATGTAGGTAATCATGATGTGCATCCCTACCTGATACAGAGCTGGTGGGTTTTACTGTGGCATGGCACATACAGCAGCTGCAGCAGTCCCAGCATTCCCGCCCCCCTCAGATCTGTTACTGGGTCATCACCCTGGATGACAACCCCACACCAGTGGGCTTTGTAGCGTGCAGCTGGACAGGCTGGCCTGTTGCAGTTTGAGAGGTCATCATGCCAGCATAAAGCGATGTAACTTGCCAGCCAAGTACAATAGTGTGCGTACAGAGAGCAACTTCATAGCCAGACAGCTGGCAACTCTGTCTAAGAAACCAGCTTTGAGGTGGTGATGGCGTGTTCTGCAAGAACACCTGATTACAGATGTCGCATTATGCTGCAGAGTCTGCGGCAGTGTATGTCTGCTGCTAGAAGTTATGCTTGTGCCGCTGGATATGGCTGCTGGCTGTACTGATGAACAGCAGTATACTAGTATGTTGCTGGAGCCGTGGGGTATGTTGCGCTAAGTGCAAGCAATACACAAAGGTCCGGCCAGCTTGTCCTGCAACATCTACACGATGTGCGCACCCATCTGAAGACCCGCACAAACTTCTTAACTCTCCCCAGCCCTGCTTCTTCAACAACAGATGAACCACCACCTCAGCCCATTGATAATCCTGAAGCTGCAAAGACGCATATTGATACAGATGGAGGGCTGCTGGTGCACGACACCCAACTAAATCGCAAAAGTGCATCATGCTGGGCGCTGCCATACGCTATGCTTTGCTTAGCGGCTGATACAGGGAAAGTGTACTGCAGCGCAGTTATACCTATGACAGGATCTGTGATGTTCAGTACTGCATCTACTGCTGCAGAGAGTGCTAGGTTAGGCTGAAAGCTTGCTATCGCTTACTGGGTGTATCGGCTGTTTAATTTGCACAAGCAACCGAAGTATTGAAGGGGCAGGTATCTGAAAGAGCAGGCCACCATGCAAGCCAGTTATTCCAGGTAGCCCTCCCAATATACCGTCAAGCCGCATTCACTGCTGCATAGAGATTTAGGAAGACAAAAGGGCTGCGTGAAATGCGCGCTGAATGCAGAAGCAGGTTCCTACAAGTCAAGTCCTTATGATGGCTTCCACGAACAGCAGGACTGCGGTAACATGCACGATAGCTAGCTATGCAATGATGTTGCTCTTTGAATTATCATAGGTATTGCACTTGGAGCGTAATGCCAGTCTTAACCTCACGGTCCCAAAAACCAAATAGTTACAAGCTTGTCCATCTAGTTGTCCACGACAACCTGCTAGAGCGCGAGAGATCATAATGCGCACGTAGATACTGATATTAGCATAGGGTTTTTGCAATTTGAGCATAATGCCAGTCTTGATATCACAGAGTTCACGAACCAAATGGTTACTGTAACATTTACGATGGACAAGTTTGTCCATCAAGTTGTCCAAGACAACCCTGTAAAGCACGAGAGACAATAGTGCGCACGTAAAATTTGATATGATATTACATCTGTACAGCAAAAAGACGTTTTGTGGACGGAAACGAACTCCACGGTTCGGAGTGTCACAGTCTGGCAGCAGCTGACTGCTGTAACTGCAGTCTACGAAGCAGGTTGACGTAACAGTGCACAGTTGCCTTCAGCTGGATAGTGCATCATTAGCAGCTGACCTGTAGTAAGATTCTCTATGAGCTAAAGGTTGCCTCGTTGCAGACGCAGAAGCGATTACGGGAGCTACGCATAAACAAAGCCATCCCTGCAAGTTTGTTCACAGAACATCACCTGGCGTACTTCTGCAGGGTTTCCATTTCGTACGGTTGACTATTTTCAACCATCGTCAAGGGCGAGGTGTGTGCAGGCAAGAGGATGAGATTGTTGGTTGTGAAAACTAGCAACAGGCCCAAAGATGCCCAGAACTGTTGCAGCTGCAGGTGCCTCTGCGAGAGATGTGGGAGATGTCGGCAAGTGTTGGCAAGTTATTGTTCAACAATAACAGTGTATTAAACATTGCATGTGCATACATGGTGCATCAACACAGCTGCCCTACTCAGCTACCCAGACACTGGTCAGTGCATCACATGTCACATGTTGCATGGCCAACTTTGTGTTACACTGGTCAGGGCCATGTGTGCACATCCTATGCAGCAAAAAAGATAGGCAACTCCTAAGGCCACCGAACTTTGTCACCACCTTGAGGTGTGCTTTTAGCACTGACAGGCTTTCAGAAACTTGGTGGGGCGCACACTTGTAACCTGCTTTGCAAGGAATGCTAGATATGCATACCAACATGCCACAATCATATACATACGTACAAAGTAGTACCCAGGACGTACAGAAGTGTATACGTACGTACAAAAGCATCAACAAGATGTGAAGATTGTCACAGGTGAAGTCCCTACTTTGCTAAGACAATGTGGACGCTTAGGACAGCAGAACCAATGCATAGCATTCAATCAAGCACAGCCGTCCATTCTGTATCGTGCATTCGATGCATATCTGCTCAAGACATTGCGGGTTCTATAACATGTGCAGGTGCCACTGCTGTTGTCAACTTTGCTTCATTGCGGGCGCGACCCGCTAACCCAGTAGACCATGTCGGTAAGAGTTCCAGCTGGATGAAAAGCAACTTGACAGCAATGATGAGGTCTGCTATGCTGGCATCTGTGCCGCCACAGTGTAGCGCAGTTGCTGCTGCTGCTGCTGCTGCTGCTGCCGCCAATTGCATAAGTTAAAAGTATGCACCTGCATTTGTTAGCAATTGGACCTGACAACAATCCACCCAATAAAGGTGGAAGAGTAAAGCATGGGCAAGTGCAACTGGTAAGCTATCTTGCATACACCATTTGAACAAGGTGCCTTTCAGCACAGGTGGAATGTATGATTTGTATGAATCTAGTCCTGTGTTGCCACTTTCTGCCTGGTCCTGGTTGAGGAGCATTTGAGAAGCCAATGTACAACAGTCACAGTTCCACAGCCAGACTTTGAAAGTTTGCAGTATGCTTTTGTGGCATCATGCCCGGAGCTCAGAGCTTGAAACAACTGAACAGCCAGACATATAGCATGCCAGAGAACTAGATGAGCGTTTGCAGGTGGAACGTTCACTGCTTTAACCAACAGGAGAGTAGTCGACTTGAGCCTGACTAGTCTCTGTAGTAGCAGTTCAGGTTGGGCTCTAGGATTTCACAGGATCTTACGTAAACTTAAGCTGGTAGGTACACGAGCTAGCAGTGAAAGATAATAATGTTACAAACACAAGGTTGATCACAACAAGATTAATCGTACGTTTCCTCTCCTCCTCCTTTTGCCTGAGGCACACGCGGAGTATCTATGTTGCATGCGGACATGTCACGCAGTAACAATGTCATTCTAGAAACATCTAGACAAACCAACAACTGGATGACTCATCAAACAAAGATAGAAACAACTGTGCAGAACGCACAAGCTGTAAACACAACTCGTGTCAAGTCCCAGAATAGTGACCAAACACGCACTGCACCACATCATGATCATTACAATGCATCATGCAACTAGCAATGTGCCGCATCGGATGCGCAATGCTGGAACAAGTTCCAGACTTCATGATCTCTGTGCCTTGATGCTATCCCAGAAAGCCTGCAATGCTTCATGTCCAGCATTGAGAAAATCCTCCAGACAAGTCAAACTGCTGAGGCTTGTCAGAATCTGCAAGCCACGTTGGGCTTCTTGTTCTGTAAAGCCAGGATCCATCATGTTCAGATTCAATTCCCTCAAATTTTTCAAGGCTTTAAGTTGCTCAAAGACAACAGGTTCGGTTTGCATTGGATCAGGTAGCAAGCTACGTGGTGTGTCAACCTGTAGGAAAGTGAGGTTGGTGGCTGCACCTATGTGCTGCATGAGCCCTGCAAATTCACCAGAGGAAATTCCTTCGCTCCGTATCAAGACACATAAGTTGCGGAGAGGCAGGTCCTGCCATACAGCCGCCACCGCCAGCACATCGCAGTTGGCAATGCGCAACTGCATGCCCAACTGCCAGATCAAGCTGAGATCAACCAGATGTGGAAGTCGTTTGAATGACCTGAGGTCCTGACTGCTGATACCCGATGAGTGGACAAGCTGCACAGATGTCACCTGGTGCAGGTTGCTTAAGCCTGCCACTGCACCTGCTGGCCAGCTTGCCATGATGTGTAAGGAGCTTAGGTTTGGAGGCACTGATGACCCAGCAGCTAGCTCGCCTGATATGCTGAGTTGCAGATGCTGCAAAGATCTCAAGTGCTGCAAACAAGCTACTGCGCCTACCGATGCTTGCCAAGCTTTAGTGTAGTGTACAGTCAGCTGCTGCAGTTGCGCAGGCAACAGCCTCAGATCGCAGCCAATGGGTACCCTGCAAAGGTCGAGGTGCACCAGCTTCTGAAGCCTGCAGTTTGTTTGCATGGGGTCATCCTCTGTTGCATGTGGTCCTGCTGCACCATCTATGCCGAGTCTGAGGTGTCGCAGCTTGGTCAGCTGACCTAGCGCCGTAAAACAGTCGCTGCTGTCCAGCTCCTCAATTTCCAGCTTAGTGAGGGTTGCTGCTGGTAGAGCGACAAGCAGTCGTGCAGTAGCAGGTATGCAACTTTCATACGACGCCAAGCAAACTCGAGCATCTGGCTTAGTCGCAGCAGTCTGCAGGCAATGCTCCAGGAGCTCTTGAACAGCCGGCAAACCAGCAAGTTCATGCCAATCAACGGGACACACGCTCACGCTGTTCACAAGTTGTGGGTTGGTGGATATCCAGTCTGCAAATGTGGTCATGTTATGGAACCTATTTGTGCTGTTGAGCACGGCTGTTGGGCTCCACCAGATTGCTTCAAACTTTATTTTTGTCAAGCTGGCCGCTGACTGCTGTACTGCTGTCCTGCATGCTTTGCTGATCTGCAGCAGTTTGCATATACAGCGCTGGTTTGCTGCTAGTACTGGATGCTTCAGGACAACTGACAGGGCTTGAAGGAATAAACCCTGCAAGACAGCGCAACAGGAATGGGCTGTTCTGCTGATATTGTACATGTGGTATCAGCTGTCCAAGCAGCTGGAGTACAGAGATTGCCGTTTCAGACCATAAATGATGTTAAGCTATCGCTTTTTAACAAGCATCTGCAAGCAACTATGCTACAAGACAGCTTGCAGCTACCACAACCATGTTGTGCTGGGCCTGTAGCTTCCGCTGATTCCTCGTGCTGATCTAAAGCGAGATGAACGTTGATAGGTAGCGTTTGTTATGCCACAATACTGCCTCACTATCATGACGCTCAGTACATGATCACTGCTGGGGTGGTGATACACATGGGCTGCTTGTGGTTACCGCAATCACAGTAGCTACTGCCAGTTGCAACACTACAAGCCTCGCAGGCCCTTCCGCGTACCTCGTCCAACGTATGTTCGAGGCTGTCCATGCAGATGAGCAGCGGTAAGTTAGCAACAAGGGTTGAACCCACTGTTGTGGCAACTGCAGCAATGTCTCCTCGTGTAACGTAGGCAGGATCTTCTGCAAGTGCTGCTAATATTGCAGAAAGTATCTCGGGTGATTGATACACACGATGCTTGACGGCAACAGAAGACCTGTACTCCACGCTGCTGGGCACTGTTGGGCGGAAACAGTAGTACTCGGCGTGATAGGAATCTGTTTCGCAGACTTTGACTGCGCCAAGGTTACTAGTGAGATTCATCAGCAGCGGAAAAGCTTTCGTGCATCAAACAGTGCCAGAACTTGCATGATAACAACTTCTGAACAACCTGTTCAGCTTCTAAGCTCGGGGGTGGGGTGGGGTGGGGTGGCTCAAGTTACAAAGTCACATGTGGCACAATACCGTAGTAACGGTCCCATATTGTTGAGCATCCCTACATAATTGAACACTATGGCACCAGCAGGCCTCAACCCGCAGCTGCCAATACATGTCAAAGTGATTGAGTTTTGGGGCATTCAAACAGTCCCCTTTCATTCTTGAAGTTAGGATCAAACAGGCAGCAGGGCGGCAGGCCCACAGGCAATAGTGCTATATATGTCAGGACACGCAGGCATCAATTTGAATTTCCAGTACCTCACACAACATCTCAATGACAACAACCGTTACGGTGTTGCAGCCTAAAACTGTCACGCCTGCAGCATGTAAATGTTTTTGCCTGCTGGCTGTGTGCTCTGCCGACCTGTCTTGTTCACTGTCAAGACCATATCTTGTTAATACACACACAGCCTGTGCATAGACGGTTTATTCCCCCCCAGTCACTGTGGGCACAATGTTGGAGCCAACAAGTTGCTAGTGGGGGTGAATGATACATCATATACATGGCAATTGACGCGCTGCAGCTGCCAGTGGTAGAAACATTGGCACAGTGTAACGCACAAGGAGCCACAATCATCTCCTTGGGCAACAATGATTCAGCAGTCCACTGAGCTGGCAGGTTGCAACTTGCAACATACCCTGAGATGAACGTAGACTCTCAGCACGAGCACATCATGCACGCTGCCAGCGATGCATACTGCCCTTCATAATTCTGCTGGACACTACTACCACCGCTGCAGACTTGGTACAGATATTCTGCTGCTAACATACTCACCACTTGTATGAAAAGCAATGAAAAGAAGGCCAGAAAAACCTCTTGGCCACAATGACAAAGGTAAGATCCTGCACCGTGGCTCTGTCAAGACATGAGCTTAACATGACGAGCAGCCCACATATCATGGGTGAATCCTTTCCCATCAATGAACCATAGTAGTATGAACAGGTGCTATCCCATACTATCAAGTAATACAGGGTCGCTTATTGCCCAAACACTGACACAGCAGGAAGTGTCCGACGGCGTCACTGAATACACCATACAATGTATCATGTGACATGTCAATAATTGTGCTGCAAACTATGATGATATGTAATTGACCATTGATCATGGATTTCAAGCTGTACAGTGTGCTATCTCATATCGTTGCATCAGCAATACCAGCGTTGAATGAGTCAGGGCACCACCTCCCATGGATGCAATGAATCATCTTCCAAAGCGCACACTGGAACATCCATTATGCAAGCTTGAGCGCCTCCGAAAAGCACACTCACTCAGAGGCTCTGGATGTGTCTAGATGTCACCCTCAAGTAGCAAAGCCGCTTGGCAAGCCTTTGCAAACCTGCATGTATACTGCACCACATATTGATCGGAACAAGTTGGCCATGAGCGGTGCTGCACTTGCAATTGGACTTCAAGGCAGAGTCTGCCATACACTACAACTGGGCCAAGAGGCAACAAGTCCTCCTGGTTCAAACACGACAAACTGGCTTGCAGCCAGAACTGTTGATGCATAGTCAAAATTGTGGTGACTCACCACCGTTTCGACTATGCTGGATTGATATGGTATCAAATCTATCAGCCGAGACCCTCTGGTAGGGTGTTTTTCGCCAAGGGCCTTTCCTGCCACAATAGAAGTAAGCCTCATGGTATGCAACCTTGGTGATCTGAGAACTTGAACAAAAAGGCTGGCAGCTTTTTAACATAAGCGGCCATAGCCTGAGGTGCACGTCCATCCAGTCACTAGAAGCTACACAAAGGGTGCCCGTGCAAGAGGACTACAGTAGCATACAGAAGCAATGAAGCGACACCAATGCAAAGACCCTGCTTTCACCAAACACTTTGTGTAAGCAACATGCAGGCGCTGCAAGCCCGGAAAAACATGTGCCCAACCCCCTTAGCACAGCAGATGATGCCCTCTACCAGCAACAAATACTGCGCTTCTCAACTTCTTGCCCAGCTTCGCAAGACACGTTCTTTGCACAGATGCACAGTTACCCGACAGCGCTGCCAATGCTGTGGCATTTACTGTGCTGACAGGTGATCACGACACTGACAGTATGCGCTACACAACACTC
>LWCB01003533.1:0-14683 GCA_001630525.1 Coelastrella sp. M60 | reverse complement strand
AAATCTGATTGGCGCGGACGCGGGCAAGCCCTTTACCACAGAGCCTGTTTAAAAGAAAAGAGAAGAAAAAAACCCCCCCCCCCCCCCCCCCCCCCCCCCCCCCCCCCCCCCCCCCCCCCCCCCCCGCCTCCATACTCCGGGAGAAGTGGCACATTAACAAGCTCACCATCACCTTCAGCTCAACTCCCTATGTCGCTTACCAGGCCAGCTGGGGCATCATGCTTATCTTGGGTTGTAGTCTGCAAAGCACCGTGACTGTGCTGTGTTTAGAGCATTTGTTTGCTATATATGTATGGCTAATTGGGATTGGCTCATGTTCAAGTATCTGCTCAGCAGCAGGTATTCTGCTGTGTACACATGTGTACAGCATAGGTATCATGCTAGTTGTGAAACTACACGTGATTTTTTGAATCGGAATCCTGTGCTTTATGCAGAGCTGCATGCTCACAAGTTACAGGGTACGCCGTGCGAGCTGGTTGACGGGTCACGAAGACTCGTGGCGTGCACTGTACGGTACACGATCTGCAGCGGACTTGAGATGACGGGATGCACTGCAGCCGTGCGTTCCCGATATGCTATCACTGTGTTTCAATTGGTCACGACGATATCGAAGGGGTATTACGGTTGTCCCGAGCGACCGTCGCCAGGTCATATCGGCATGCCCGCTTACACCATATACTTTGTTTGCTGTCACAAAGTAGTGCAAACTTGGGCGTAAAAGTGGGGGTAAAATGCTGCTGACGCTATGGTCACGACGATCACGAGGTTACTTAAAGCTTGGACCCGCCGACACGCAGCTGCAGTACAGACGATAGCAGCCGTCACCACTAGGCTGCTGTGCGATGCACGACAGCAATTACATGCATGCAAATTTCCTGAATGAAGGGTTGTTCTGGCTAGCAGTGCACACTGCTAGCAACATGGTCTTTGAGCATAAAGCCGCTACAGCTGTGAGATGTATACTTCTCGCTATTGTGCTGATCATTATCGTTATAATCCCTCATTCAGCCGCATCTCCTGCCAGAAGACGTACTGTGAGAAGGGAGCGGTTGTTAAGACCGGACTTGCGGGACAGGTTGCACTTGCTGCGTAACAGCTTTCTGCCTCAAGGGGAGGTAGCGGACAGGATCTCCGGGCTCGGACGAAGACGGTGGGCGGACGCAACGTAGTACTACCATAGGCTGCCTTCATATCACCAGGACCGCTCTTGTGTTTGTTGTATCTCAAGCACATAGCCGACCAGTAGGGTACTGCCAAGTACCACACCGGGCAATTTCAAACTCATCCTTACTGCAGCAGCTAAATTCTTGCAGAGTACTCAGTACTGGTAGCTATGCCACAGGTTGCCTGTTGCTTACTACATGCACCTGGTTGCATATGTTTTTGCATACAACAAGCACTGAGACTTATCACATCACTGGCAGGCGTCATGGCCTCCTCAGTGGCCGTCACGACAGGAGCTTCCTCCCTGACCGGCGAGATGTTATTCGTGCACCACGAGCTGCTGCTGCACTTGGAACTCGTAAGTATGTGCCCGGCAGTGACTGTCAATCACAAAGCAGCAAACAATGCTTAGACCTAGGCTGGTCAACCAGCTCTTCAGGCTGTAGCTGCAAGAGCCTATTCATATAAGTAAGATGGTGGATTATGTGATTATGCTCATGTGTGTATTTTCACAGGTGTTGCTCAGCTAGGAGTTCTGGCCGGCCTGATGACTGACAGCCCACGGATTAGCAAACAAAGTGGCAGCAGCAGCAGCAGCAGGAGACACAGCAGCAGCAGCGGCAGCAGTAATGGTAGTGATAGCAGAACAGCAGAGAATCAATGCCTTCAAGCAGCAGAGCAGCTATTCAGACACATAGATGAAACAAACAAGCAAGCTACCAGCATGAACAGCAACAGCACCACCACCACCACCACCACCACCACCACCACCACCACCAGCAGCAGCAGCAGCAGCAGCGGTGTGAGATTTCTGGCTCAGCCTGGTTATGTTGATTTTGGTACCGCTGGATCTTGCCAGCCCCATTGTGCCTTCACCAACCCCACCAGCAGTTATGGTCTCACAGTGCTGCCATTAAACCGTGATGAAGACCTACAGGCAAAAATAACAAGTGATCTGACACCTGATTATGTCAAGGAGAATCTCAAAGGACAGTATGGTGATGGTTTCTCTCCGGTGTGGCAGCTGCAGCATGATGAGGTTGTGATGCTGGCGGGATGTACACCACCAAGAAATGCAAGCAGGTGACATACTAAAACATGTGCATTAGAAAGCTTGCGAATTCAATTGCGTGCCAGCACACCAACTTGAAGCACTTTCAAGAAAAGACACATAGGTTTTGACAGACGGTTGCAGCGCCCAAACAAATGGTGTGTTGTTTGCACATATATAAGACCTGTCTTGCAAGGTGCCTCACAAGTCCCGCTTTCTTCTGTTCAGGTACTTTGGTGTGACTGGGTATCTTCACAGCTCATACTCTGAGATGAGTGATGACACAGGGAGATGGATTGAGGTGTTTGCATCAGTAGGAGACACAGCATCAATCACTGCTGCCAGCAATGCTGCTGCTGCTGCTGAAAGTGTCAGCACCATCTCACAGAGGCTGAAGACAAGCAAGAATGCAGTGCAAGGTGGTAGCAGCAGCAGTGACAGCAGCAGCAGCAGCAGCAGCAGCAGCAGCAATGATAATGGTGATGGGTACTCAGCCCTGACTGTTGTACTTCTGGGAGCTGCCCCTGATACTGTGACTGCTGTTGCTGCCATGTTGAACAGCAGCCTAGCAGCAGCAGCAGCAGCAGCAGCAGGTGGTGCAAGTGGCCGCATTGGTCAATCTGCAATGCAAGATAGCAACAAGGGCAGGCACAACAGCAACTCTAATGTTTTTCCAAGTCAAAATGTAGCCTCAGTTGCAACACAGATTGTTGGGGATTACATAAACATAATCAGTATACCAGGTCCTTTGTTTTCTGACCAGATTGGTTTGAATGCAACGAGTAGCTACTACACCTTGATTGTGAGGAATATCGCCCCTGCTGGGGATGAAACAGCAGCAGCAGCAGCGGAAGAGTATTTGTCACAACCAAACCTCAGAGCATGGAGGCTTACACCTATCACTAGCAAGAACAGCAGCAGCAGCGGCGGCGGCGGCAACAGCAGCAGCAGTGGTGTAGGGTACAAAAGCATACACAGCAGTTTCCCGCTGCCAGATGTTCTGCCACGCAGATTAAGTAAGCACAATGTGACTAATGATTCAATGATTGTGAAGAAAGATGTTAGTCAGAGGTTTACAAACAGGAGCAGCAGCAATGGCACCTACAGACACATTAACGACAGCAGCAGTAGCAGCAGCAGCAGCAGTGATGCTATGCCCAGCAGCAGCAGCAGCAGCAGCAGCAGCAATCCTGTCCTTGAGTACAGATCTGATCCCGATATCAGCAGGACAGCTGTGGCCTATGACCGTGAAGCCTTGTCACCCGGCAACAGCAGCACTGCTGCTGGCAGCAGCAGCAGCAGCAGCAGCAGCAGCTGTGTAGCAGATCTATGTGATCTTTTGCTCCGTATTGCTGTTGCTGTAGCTGCTGGTGTAAGTGCAGCAATGGACAACCTTCTAGGAGCTCAACCTCGTGTTGCTCAGGCACTCAGTGATATTGATACTCAGCTACATGTGACACATGAACAGGCTGGTACTATTATGACTACAGCAGTACCGGCGGCAGCAGCAGCAACAGATGTGTATGGTGACGTTATGTTGATCGATACAACCAACATATCAAGCATCGACAGCACAGGCATGCTGCCAGTAACAGAAACTGACAAACAGAACACCAGCAGCAGCAATAGAAGCATGGTAGCTGCTAATACATCAAGCAACAGCAGCAGCAGTAGCCACAGGCGCACTGGCAATTCAACAGTCACAACTGCTGCTGCTGCTGCTGGTTATGTCAATGGTCCCAAAGCATCCAATACCAGCTGGTCACTGTGCAATACCCCAAGATCATCAACAAGATCTTCCGATCTCAATGATACAGATCAGATCATGATGACCAGCAAGACATACCGAGAAACCCAACAGTCAATCTCCCAGCAGCAGCAGCAGCAGCAGCACAAGGCGGAGGTTGCGGCCCTACCCCTTAAGCAGCAACAGCAGATGCTTGATCGCCTTCTGACTGCTGTTGACTTGTACTACAACAGGAGTTATGCTGTTGCTCATGGCCTTGGCAGTGCAGCTCCATTATCTCTTCTGGGAGTTGACTGGGGATTGCAGTGTGTGCAACAAAATTTGGATTGGTGTAACGGTAAGAACAACAACATCGTGGGCAGCTCAGGAAACCAGACTTTATCAACTTGCAACAGTGTGTCGTTTTGCTGATAACATACACACACATACTCAGTATAAGGCTTGCATCATCATAGCCATGCAAATGCCAGTGTATGCTATAAATTGAGTAGCTGTATGTTGTTGTTATCTTGCCATTTAGGTGACAACCGTGATGCCACATACTTATCAGCACTACCACTGGTATCGTTGAACAGGGATGGTCAACTGCTGCTGGTGGTGGGGGTCAACTATGTCACAGCAGGTGCTAAAGTTGTGCGCTGGTTATGTCAATCTTGAGCATAGTATTATTATATGCCGTTTAGTAAAATGACGCTCAACTAGTAGTTTTGGCGGTACAGCTGATAGCTTCTGTAGTTTCTAACGTAAAACCAGAGCACTGTTGCACATGCTATGTTTCTGAAGATATCAAGAGATATTTAGAAATACATAATCATCTTTGATCATATGAAATTCAATGCTGTTGTCTGTGCAGGTGTTGGCAGCTATATGAACATTGCACTCACAGATCCTCTACAGCAGCAGGGACTAGAAGCATTTGATGATCAGGAACTGGCAGCAACAGCAATACCCTGGCCAGCAGCAGCATCCAGTACTAGCAGCAGCAGCAGCAGTGACATATTACAAAAGTTGATGTATGTTATCGGCTTCAGCAGAAACTGTTCAGGTGGGTAATGGATGTTTGCTCTGCTGTGTTGTTTGCTGGATTCAACACATATGTGGATACCCCTCACTGAAGGCTGAGCCAGTATGATCGGTGTCCAAATAGGCTTCTCAACAACGCTGCTGCTGCTGCAGGCATTGACATTCCCTGCAAGGTCATTCCACCCAGCGTCCCCCTCACTCGACCCCTTCTCACAATGTCCAGGGTTTATGTAAACCCGGCCACAGGTGTAGGACCAGATCCCAGAGATATGATTCCCTTTGTAACAATGTTATTAACACCCAGATCAGTAGCAGTACCTGCTGATGACGTACCAAGAGTATCTGCAAACGTATGGCAAGGACCAACAGCACATAACACGCTTAGGGCAACTAACTCTATTGACAACAGCAACGGAAGCAGCAGCGGCAGCAGGAGCAGCAAAACTTTTGATTCTATGGGATCTGTTTTTGCCACTGACAGAAGTAATGACAGCACTGTACCACCAAGTAGACAAACAGGTCTGGCAGCAGCAGCAGCAGCAGCAGCAGCAGGCCTCGTTCACTCCCAGCAGCAGCAGCAGCAGCAGCAGCAACAGCGATTTACTGGACGCCTCGGATCGCCACAGATGGGCCCAATTGCCAGAGCAGCATCAGCAGCAGTACGGCCTAGAGCCTTTGATACACCTGGGACCAGGAGACGCAGAAGGAGATGGGCCAGTATCACTGGGGAGTTTGATCCAGTAATAGCGACGGAATCTACTCGATGCTCCACAGATAATTCGGAGATGCCGTTTGAGCAACAAACAGCAGCAGAGGCGTTTGATAGTAGGACTACTGGGAACAGCACAGCAGATCATCCATCAAACAGCATCAGGGGAGACACAACAGCAGAACAGCAGCTGCCAGGCCCAGTGAACAACAGCAACCAATGGCAGCCAGGCCTCGGAAATCACCAGCCCGAGGCTGCCAAAATGAGCAATGATATTGACAAAGGATTACTGCCAAACACAGACGCCCCTTTGTCGGCTGTTAGTGATGCATCTACCACAAGGAGTGGTCCCAGACCTGCTCTACCGTCAACAACCCTAGCTTGGCAGTTACCACCCAGTACAGAACCCCTTGAACTTCCCAATGACCCTTCACAAGCAGCAGCAGCAGCAGCAGCAGCAGCAGCAGCAGGGTTACCGGTGTTGACAGCAGCAGCAGCAGCAGTAGACCCCTGTGTGACATCACTGGTAGGCATGAGTCAATGCGGTGGTAGGGGGTCTCCAGATGTTTGCTGTCTTCATGTTCAAGCCTGGAGTGATGCTGATTGTTGGTGCAGAGAGTCTGGTCAGGTGCTGCTCAGCAGTATGCCGGCTGTACTCACGCCTACAGTGATGCAGCTGTTGAGCTATGTGTGTGAAGTGACTTAATTCTTTCAAAGGTGGGGTTGTGGGTGAAGAGGACTACCACCGGAGGGCCAATGCCACAGATGTATCTGATACACATGGCATGTGTGCTATCATCTTGGAGATGTTGGCCATGCGATGTGTAGGATGCCGAATAAATTATCGCTGCTGGACAGAATGTTACTGATGAACAGACGAGTAAATGACACCGACTCATTGATGTCAATGCCGTTGTCTTGGGGTGTCTGACATGCAGAGCTGGGCACACTCAGTAAGGTATAGTATACCTACCCGTGTATGTATAAATTAATGAGCTGTACAGACATACCTTACTTCTTCAGAGTATGCTGTTGCGAACGATGAGCTGTCAGAAAACGGCGATGACTTGGGAGCAGTCCGGCCGGATCCTATCCGACGACTCCTCTCGACCAAGCAAACTGCGAAGTGCTTGAACAGACCTGACTTTCTTGTTGACACCCATTAGAACGACATCAAGTACTCACCATCACTGCAGGCCGTAATTGTGGCAGCGTTGCAAAATTCAACCCGGTTGCCTTGAGTCACCTGGCCTCTTCACGCCCACTTCCTGCAGCGCTGGTTGACGGAGGAGAACGTTGCCGGCAATCCAGCTTCTGGATTTCCGATGCGGTGGGCTAACTTACGGAAACCTGGCTGCCATCTTTGATCAATCAGGCAACCCGTTTCCATATTCTATCAAACAGCTGAGCTGTCCGAGAGCTGTGCCTGTAGGCCGCCTACAAACGGTCTGCATATCAGCACACTGGCTGTATCGACGTCTATACAGCCACTCAACTGGCTTCGAATACATTGGCGGTAGCCAGCAGTTTTACCAAACCTCGATTGTTGGGTTGAATGTTCACTGTCACAGGTATACTACTAGTTGCAACAAAACCTGCCTCTTAGAAGCAGTGACAGCAATTCCCAAGTCGGACCAGATAGAGGCTTGCAAGCAACTGCCCAATCAACAGACCTCGACAAAATTTTAGAGTATATATCCCATCAGCTGATGCTACTAAACCCAAAGGAACCAACTAGGGTCACAATCCCCCACACACTGCAACCTCTGCAACTTGAAGCCAAAGCTTCACCACGTCAGACCACCTTTGATCCTAGCACCGTAACATCCTGACCAAGATCAGCTAAGACAGCTAGGTCAAAACTGTTGCCCTCCTAAACCCAGCAAAGTCATATGACGCATATAGCTGATCCTTCACCACTGCTTTGCACAGAGTACAGCAGATGTTACAGCAGCTGTCTGCTCTGCTACAGCAGTACCATCGGCACAACACGTAATGCTCAACAACACAAACTGCGCACCAACAGACCTGCCAAAGATCTCACAAAACGAAATGCTGAGGCACTGGTTTTCCACTAGAAGGTGTAAGGGCTTGCAAGCAGCCTACATATATATAAACTACCCATCAGCCATAGCAATATTGCCATCGGCCCCATCGGCTTACAGTGATACAGGCCAACCAGTGAACCTGCAAGCATTGCTGGGAGCATTACTGCTACTTGCTTGCTGTGTCAAGCACTAATGCTAGCAGCATACTGGTAATGCCAAGCAGTCTGGCCACTTACAAGACCATCAACATTATGTTGTATGTACAACATGAGCACATCACAGCATCGATCAACAACATGAGCACATCACAGCGCCAGTTAGCTCACAAGGCGTGCTCAATAAGGCCAGACCTGCTACAGCATATGCCAAGAATGAACGAACAGCAGGCTCAGAATCTGAGCACAGCTGTGTGAAACAAGCAATGCAGACCGCTGGACAGATGATGATAGAATCTGATTCTATCATGATGGTGCTAACACCTGCAGGAAACAAACAACTGATGCCAAAACATTGTAAAGCTGCACCTGACAACAAGAAGACGAGCATGCAACTGTGGCTAGATACTTCTAGGGCCAGAAAAGCTACCTCGAGTTGTGGCTGATACTGTCAGTGCTGACACACGCGTATAGTGAGATCCCGACCAACCAGCAATGGCTTGTGGTGTATCCCATCCTCAGCAGCAATCTCAGCAGCATTACTTGGCAGACAACGCTGCTCTCAGTGCATCATAAATGCATGATGATTCCTTAAATCATCATATTCCACATACATCGACAAGAACTCTGGTGAGCACCACAAGTGACAGGATCAGCAAAAGATGCATCAAATGTTTCCAAAGCGCTGGGACCATTTGATCATGAACTACATTGGAATCAATTGAATTATAAATTCGCTAGCAGCAGCTTGCAAAAGCCGCCGAGGCATAATAAGCCGCACACAACTCAGCAACGCTCATGGGCAATAACCCATCATTGCAGTGAATCCTGGTGTAGATCAAACTACTTTGTCACTTCATGCATTGCCTCAGCTAACCTTCCGACGTTCTTTGTGTTGACTCCTGCCATGCTGATACGTCCGTTGCGTGTCATGTATATGCTGAACTTCTCAGCAAGAGTGTCAACCATCTCGCCGGTCATGCCACTATAGCAGAACATGCCGATCTGCAGCAGCAGGAAAACCAGTAACCCACACGCATGGCGTCAGCGGATGGAGAAACACCAAAGTTATGCTGCAGGAGGAGTATAGATCTGTTGCACCTGCTGCATCAGATCATACATGATGGCGTACTGCGCAGTTACCTATACCCTGTATGAGACACGATACTGGGAGTATGGCAGCATGGGAGAGAAGATACGATATGGCGTATTCACCACCCAGAGCAACAGGACGAGGCAGCTGTAAGAAGATCTAATCTGATCTGATCTCTGATGCACGATCACCTGATCAGTGATGTGTTGCCAGTTGTGAGGGCTGCCCAGATCCTCTAGATTCTTCCTCAGCAGAGATCTCATATCCTGAATACGATTCGCCATCACCGCCACCTCCCCATACCACTGCTGCTTGAGATCTGCATCATGGAGGATCTTTGACACCAGCAGGGCACCATGCAGCGGAGGATTGGAGTACATGGGTCGGGCAATGAGCTTCATCTGGGACTCCACCTTGGCAGCTTCCTGGCAGGACAAAGCAACAGAAAAGCAAGAAGCAACACGCAACAAATGTTAGAGCAGTACGAAACAAGTTGCCTTTTCAGTTACAGGTATGCATCAAACTGACCACATCTATAGTGACACGTTTGCAGAAGTGTGTCATGTTGGCTGGCAGTACAGCAAACAGCGCCTAGAGCAGTTGATGCCCAAAATGGCATGCATGCGGTGTGAGCCTCACATACAACGTGGTGCAACAAATGTTTGGCCTGGGCGGGTGTTTTGTGGGAAGACAATTGTTCAAACATATCAATCTCAAGCCATTACAAAGCTAAGCAAGAAGCCAAGCTGCTGCATGCACAACATTATGAGATTGTGATCCTCAAGTTTCCTTTAGACCTCTCCCAAGGCAAAGGATCAGCTGCTGTATGCTGCACATACACTACTCACCCCTGGGTTGTCGCACACCAAGGAGAACGCACCAACACGCTGTCCATACAAGCCCATGTTCTTGGCGTAACTCTGACTCAATCCCACACGGTGGCCATCTTCCACAAAGATGCGAATGGCTGCTGCATCACGAGTGCAATTACCTGTGGCAAAGCCCTACAGTATGCAGCAGGCAACACGATAACATAATGATGTTGTTTGACGACTCACAGCAGTCGTATATCGCTGGCACCACCAGGACTGCTGTATAGATCGATGTTGCAATGTCAGACTGCTAATGATTCATGCAGCCAACCCCTTTGAGATCTGATCGAACAGCTGAGCACAACAGGAACCAAAGCAGTATGAAGCAAGGATATGAATTCAGGTGTCCTTTTCAGACCAAGAACGCTGGAGATACACTCTCTTGACAAGTCACAGCATGCAGGCAGTGGCCTTGGACAGGTAGGTGATAATAGATACCTGATACGCCATGTCAAAGAAAGCAAAGTGGCTCTTGTCCAACATGAGTTTGCTCATCTGCTTCCACTGCTCAGGCGTGGGATCAACACCAGTGGGGTTGTGAGCACAAGCTGCAGGACAGAACAAGCATCAAGGGCTGAGACAAATCCTTATTGCAACTAATACTGCACATCAATAGGTTTTTGGCGCACGGCGTACAAAAGCAAGTAGACATAAATTCACACCATGATACAGTATCCTAACCACACACAACACCATGTGCTGTGCCACCCTATGCAGCGGATCAGGATCCTGATCAACTGCCATGGCAGTTGGGATACAAGTTGCCAACACCAGCGACTGCTTTCCTAGAAAGTTGCCAATCAAGCAGACAAGTACCAAGCAGATAACACTGCGACAGTACAGCTGCTTCTTACCGTGCAGCAGGAACACGCTACCATTTGGTGCTGCCTTGACATCCTCCATAAGTCCCTCAAAGTCCAGCCCCCTGGTCTCAGGCTTGTAGTACCTGTAGGACTTCTGAGCCACTCCCGCATCACGCCAGATGTTGTGGTGATTGCTCCAGGTGGGAACAGGGATGTACACAGTGCTGTGGGGCATGAAGCGCCTGGGAGGACAGGAAGTGTGCCAGGTTAGAGTTAAGAGGGTTGTTGATGCAGGAGAAGACAAGAGAGGAGTGCTTGGCAGACAAATCTTGCAAATGCTGGTTACCCCATTCCTAGTAGCTTGTATACAATTATAGCACACGACAATGCAGGATAAAGAGAGATGAACAGGGGGCAACGAGCAAGGGTAAGTGCTTACTTCTGGAACTCTGCAAACAGTCTGCAGCTGCCTGTGCCACTCAGACTCTGAACAGCTGCCACCTGACCATTCTTGATAACTGGTGAGTCATCACCATAGGCCAGCTTGACAGACTCGGTCACAAATTCACGCAGACCACCAATGGGCAGGTACCTAGCAAGTAGCACGGCTATCGGTGAGTAGGGCATCATAATGCAGAGAACATATACGTCGCTTAGTTCATGCATCTCTGCTCAATGAGCAAAGCATATCCGCGAGTTACATAGCTGATGCTTTGTGTGCCTACTGCTGAAAAGCCAGCACGCTGCTGCGCCACCATTGAGGTGTGCCGCAGCTCCTACGCAGATCAGATTGCTACTGGTATGAGTTACCATTGCACTGCCATGTCTTTCATGCAGAGTGTGCAGGTGTGATGTGCAAGTGCATGCATATACAGGGTCGAATATGATGAGCAAGTTGTTATTGGTTGATTTAGGGAAGCCTTGTTGCTTACTCCATGAAGTGGCTGCCTGCCACCCTCTTCTCTGCTTCCCTGACAGAATCCAGAACGACAGGCTGGCCGTTGTCATCACGATAAGCACCCTGCAGGGACCAACGGTTACAGAGGCAGATTCCTTGGTTTGACGTTGAGCTACCTCTTTGATTGCACTTCCCACTGCGGCGTTATCAAGACATGAGTGCAGGATCCAGCGTATTCAGAATTGACACACGTCTGACATGCACTGGAAAGAGGCACGGTTGGTCGAATACAAGCAATGACAGACAGGAGATCACAGCTGCAGGTGACCAGAGAAGAGTGCACCACAGATCAGATGTTGTGCGCATTGCTGTTACAGCTATTTCAGCTCAACAAACGCATGGACCCATTGTATGGCCTACTAATGGCTTACGCCTCTGATGCCTGCCGGCTGCTGCACTGTCCTGACAGCCTGCAGCTTGTCCTGCTTACCACTCCCAAGTTGATTTTGTCCGGATTACGGTCGGCCAAAAACTTTTCAGTTACACCTACAATTCATTTGAGAGCAGCTTATGGTCATGTTTTCAGCATTGTCTCGGGCTCGTCATACAGGAGCCAACTGCTCGATCATTTCAGCATCGGCACCCTAAAGACCAGCACGGGTTAACGCAATGCGAGTATCTTTGGACAATCACTTTTTGCTTATTGCACTACCCGTGGTGACCGAGGCTCACCCAAAATAGGATCCCTTGGTGCCATCTCCACGTGCGCAAACCATTGTGTAGCTGCTGCTGACCCTGATGTGCTGAAGGCACGCTTCAAACACGATAGCATGGGAACTGCAACACTGGGTTGCATCTGTTGCATCGAAAGCGCTAAGGCAGACATGGTACAGCCGAGTGGCGACACACGCTAGTCTCTCAGGTGGGTAAGTTCAAGTAGCGCCGGCTTGCATGTTCAGCACCTGGTCCACAACAAGCGATTCAGGAAACCCCGTTGCTGTGAACGGTTGCCAGATCAGCTAGTTGTCATGCCGCAACGTAACAAACAGTAATCATGTTGTTCTGCTATCCGAACTCCGCAAAGCACGTACCACAGGCGCGATCTGAGGTGCTGACTAGTACCTTGGCGTTCACAGCAGCACAGCACGATATAGTCCAAGGCCCTGAGGCTACTTCAGGACTGTACTGCCTCGTACTCAAGCGTGTCTGCTCCCTCGTCAATGGCTCTGCACTTCCTGCAAAGCCTCGCAGCATACGTAGCGCATGCTTTGCCTGAAACACGACATACCAAGTTGTGATGCCAGACACCTGCCAGCTGTCATGGCAAGGCACACGTGATAACATGGACCAGCCCTCCCATACCAACTTGCAACACCATTTCAAGATATTAATAGGCCTCCACAAAGACCTCAATCAACGCAACGCAACGCAACGCAACGCAACGCAATGCAAAGTGTAAAGTGATACCAACTGAGCTACATATTCCTGAATCTGCTTACACACCATCTGTGCTGCTGTGGGGGAGCATAAACGAGCTGTCCATGCAACAAGTAAGATGCCTAGTACAGCTGAATGATATGCACCATATGGCGAGCCAAGATCAGGAGCATCAGCAACCACTCATCCTGCGGATGCCCCCACATCACAAGAGATATGCAATAAATAGAGTCATCAGCATGTAAAGACAGATGCCATATTGTGCTGCAAATGGCCAACCAGATCCACCCAGCATACTCTGCATAATCATTAAGTAGCATGTGGCACATGGGAGATGCCTGCATCACAAGCGTGATGAATGTCAGGATGATCCATCCAATGGCATGTCTCCCCAGGACATCCTAACATGTGGGGTCAAAATGGATATGAGTGACATGGCATGTCCAAGTAGCTTGTGCAGAAAAAACACAACACACAAACGTTGCTCTGGCGCAACAACAGAAGACATTTGAAGTCTGGCCAACTTCAAGCTGCAGACTCAAGACTTGCAGACTGTTCTGCTACCTCAGCCAACTCAACAATAAGTGCATAGCCACAGCTTCAAAAGCACAAGCAGCATGTAAAAAAGCACAAGCAGCATGCCAAACATAAACAGATTGTCAGTCGACAACATTCAGAATTGTCCGCCACAGTCAACACACACTAGTTGCACCATAGCCAGCACAGAATAGAGCAATGGACTCCTGCTGTTGGATGCATCTGCAAATCATCAAATGTTGCTGAGTTATGTGTTTGCTGTACTGATTCTGATTCAAGAGGCTGAGGAGAAAGGAGTTTAATAGTCAAATTTCAGCGGTAGATGTTCTTTTGCAACAGTCAACCATACATCGCCAGCAAAGCTGTAACCCACATCAGGAATACAATCTATTGCAGCACACACACCTCCGCCCAAGGAGTTCAAGGACAAGAGACCATGCGATCCAGAAACTCCCGTACTTTCAAAGCATATCTGTACCTGGGTGAATACTGCTGTCACAAATCTGCATCAAGTCTCTCTAGATCTACCAAATGATGCAGCACCTGTTGACCAGTCCTCAACTCAAACACAAAACCACAGCTGCCATCCTCATACACCCACAACCTGCCACTAACCCACCTAGGGTCTCTAAACCCATGATTAGCAACACGCCCCTCACCATGATATACTGCAACCACCCGACGTGCTTGCATGGCAGCTGCCCAAGCCGCTATATTTGCTGCTGCTTGCTGCTGGTGGTTCTGCAGGCCAGATATGCCCTGGCCCTGCTGCTGCCCGTCCTGCTGCTGTAGCTGCTGCTGCTGTTCGGGTGGTAGTGCTCCATGTTGGAGGAGGGCTGCTATGACACCCGCTGCTGCATCATCAGCTTCAGCTTCTGCAGTACAACAGAAGAGATGAAACAGTCAGAAAGCCATCACGGCCGGGTACTAAACAACAACACCTGAACAACGTCGCTGGGGAGGGAGAAACTAAGCTGGCTTACTGAGAAATTTGAACTTCCTGCAGCCCTGAATTGCCACACTCGTTCAACTCTGCGCCAGCTGCACCTACGTGATGCACTGTGACCAATCACAGTGATACGGAATCAAGACAAGCATTTGTACCTGCCAGGTGTGCTGCTGTTGCTTCCGCCGTTGCCACCAGCT
>LWCB01003526.1:0-30296 GCA_001630525.1 Coelastrella sp. M60 | reverse complement strand
ATGTTGCAGATGTGCTGGCAATGATTGTTGCGTAGCGGTGCTAGCTGCAGCACGGGGACAGCTGCTAGCCACCCTATAACTTGCAGACCTTGTACTCTGGGAATGCCAGAGATGGCTCACACTTATAGCGTGGTGCACAGTGCTCATCTGCCTGGCAGTAGCACTCCCCTCTGAGGTCACATCCAGGGCTGTAGGGATGCGGTACACGGTTGGCCATGTCCTCAAACAGCTTGGGAGTGAAGATGCGGTTAGGGTCACTGGTTGATAAGAATGTTGTCATGTTGGTCCAATGTGGCAGGTTGTCAGGAATGTGACAGGTGGGGTGTTGGAAGGTGCGCTGGTGGTTCTTACCCCAGTGAGGTTTGCCCTTGTACCTGTGCAATGAAATGTCAATGCATCATTACTAGCTGGACCTGTACGTGCTGCTAGCAAGTTGCAAGTACTGAGATGTTGGGACCCCAATGTAGGCCGGTTCGCAGATAACATGGGGGGCACTCAGATTGCAAATACCTGCAGAATCATGCAATGAAGACACCAGGATGCATACTTGTTTGGACGTAGGTGGACCAGATCATACTGTGAGTGACTATCAACAAGCACTTACTTGCAGAGTGTCAACTGCTCAATGGTTTGCAAGATCCAGGGCCACTTGCTTGGCACCAGAGGGTCGTGCATCGCCTTCATGAATGACATCTGCACGTGCACAGGAGCCTTCATGCCCGAGGTGTGACTGATGAAATCATCTGAGCCATGGCCAAAGCGCAGCCAGAAGTAGCCAGGAGATAGTGACCGGTGTCTCCTCAGACCATATGCCCACAAGTCAGCTACTATCAGCTTCTTGATGTCGTCAATCCAGTCACCAAGTTGATCAAGCTCAATGCTGAGGTGAACATCATCCATGGCGATCTTGGCACCTTGATACCAGAGGCACTTGTCACCTGGAAAGAGGGCACAAGGTCATGTGTGTGATGATCAGAAACTTGAGAAGTCTGATGGCCATTTACAGGAACACATTGGGCGGTCACTATTTACAACAGCAGCACCTGATGCCAACAGCAAGGATGGGATAAGAACGGCAGCTGTATGCACCTTAGGCCATCAGATCTATTCATCTGCAAATTCTGTATACCTAGATTGTCGGCAGTGTTGTACTCCTGCCATCACTGTTTCTCACCACAGTGTGCCGCCTGCATCTCATTTGTGTCTCCCACTCCATCAAACATTCTTCCTCCATACCTCTCCTTGGCCATGGCGTGATTGATGGACATCTCCTGGATGGCAGCCCACACAGGGATGGCTGCAACAGGGTTGATGTCCTAGCATAACAGCAGCAGCAGCAGCAGTTTAGCAGACATCAGCGGCCATCACACAGCACGTGCCTGGTTTGGAAGCAGTCTCTCTTTTCACAGCTGAGACACTGAGTACAACTGCTGAGCTTGCTGCAACCCTATCAAAGCAGCAAAGCACTCAAGAGCACATTACATTATCCAGGGCACACAACATCAGCTAATCTGTCAGTGGTATGCAAAATTGGTTGGTTCATCGATCCTACTGCTTACATGTGTGTCTCTCTGCCATGCTGCCAAAGCCAGCCCCAGAGCTTGAGCCGCCACGTTTGGCAAATCCAGATTCACGCTGCCTCCAGAACTCGGTACAGAGGTTGGCACTTCCTCGGTCACATATGCTGTATATCTTCTGAAGTCAGGCCGCCAAATGACCAGCACGTGGGGAGACTCCTGAAATGTGAAAAAGTTCAAGCCAGGCAGTAGTGATGTGAGTGAAGCAAGTGGTGGCTGCGTAAGACTATTTAGTAGTGGTACACAGCTTCACTGGCAAACAGCTTCTGCACCTGCAAATGATCCAGCTCTTGCATATGCTACCCAACATAACCATCAGAATTTCTTGTGTGGAGGATTGTGATGTGCTGCACAGCATCTATTGCTGGCTTTGCAGGATCATGTCTACTACTTCATTTGCTGCTTACCTTGAGCATGGCCTTGACGTCTGCATACAAGTTGATGTCTGACTGTTTGAATCTTGTTGTCAGTTTTGTATGGCTGGCTGGCTGCAGTTGAAACAACAGTTCAGTCACAACACCAGCCAGGCCCAGACCTCCTATCAAAGCACGGCCAGCAGTGCTGTTACGAGAACTGACATGAATGTTGCCCTTGCCGTCAACCCAGGTCATCTCAAGCAGCATGTCAGCCTGTAGCAATGTCACGGCAGCAGGAACAGCAGCAGAGGTGTCGATTGTGAACACCAGCTTCATTCTGCCTGTGTTGCTCGCACCTCATGCTGCAGTCCCTGGGGTTATGGTCGGCAACAGTATGACAAGTGGTATCAGATTGGGCATGAGGCTGCTCACTTCTTTCTGTGTGCTGTGGCTGCACGTGGTGTTGATGTCTTACCACCGAGCTTGTTGTCTGGTGTCCACTGCCATGAGCCCCGGTGACCAGAACTCCTCCTAGAGTCAGATCACCAAAGGCTGGAATAGCACCCAATGGACAACTCATGTTGGCCTTGGCTGCTTCAGCCAGCAGCTGAGTGGCAAACATGCCTGATTGCACTCGTATCTGATACTTCTCATGATCAAAAGATAACACCCGGGTCATGTTATCCAACAGCAGACTGACTGTTGTTATGTTTTTTGGTGCTGCTGTGTGCTGAGAGGCCAGGAGAGGGTGGTTGCTGACTGGGTACACATCATAAGTATGACTGGGACAGGGGAAGGAAGCCGTGCTGTGAAAGTTCCTGCAGAGATGCGCGTGAAGCAGCATGCTCAAAAGCAGCTACCACCTGTGGATGAAGCTGCTGCTGTTGCTGCTGTATACATGTGTATACAGAGATAAAATGATCTTTGGGTGCATTCCGGTTTGGGACTGTTGGGTACATCATGTGTGATACTGAGGAGCTTTGAATGGCTGTTGTTGCAATGTTAAAAGTGCCACAGGTAGTGCCTGCATCTGCTTATAGCAATTTGATACTCCGACATTTCTGCGGTTGCAGCTTGAAGTTGCACAGCTAAGGACTCTAGCCGCCCAGTGCACTCTTACTTGTGGGATGCTCTAACCTTTAGGCCAACACCAGCAGCTGCTGCTGCCTTCGAATGTGACTGTATATGAGCTGCAACTTCTTGTGTACTGCTGGGGTGTGCAATAACGTCACTGTGACATGTGACATCTTTGAAGGCTGCTGAGTAGCTGTTACTGGCAGCAGTCTGTACAGTGCAGCACAACAGCAGCAGCAACAGAGGGCGGTCCCGCAACATGACTGAGCAGCCTCATCATATGGACGTGACATCAGACAACATCAGCACAACTAATCTATGAACATTCTTCGAAACAAGCAATTTCACTCCTGCCAGGTGCTAGCGGAGGATGCAGCATAGCAGCATCACCACCAACAGCCGCGCTAACTGTCTTACCAGCTGTGAACATAGAACCAAAATAACAGCCAGTCCTTCTAAATAGCTATGTACCATCAATGACCGCCAACCCATCTTCAAGTCCCGATCCTATGGCGCGATGTTTCTGTCGAAGGCAGATGACTCTTGGCGCATGGCCCGCTAACAGCTAAAGCTACTGCTGACTCATTATTTTGTTGCTTTAGAAATACGATAGTGCTTGCTGTCAAGCAATGAGTGCGCACAGCAAGAGCAAGCGGAAAGCCTTCTACAACTGCGCAAGATGGACGAGAGGTGGAACTCGAAAACTACAAGATTTGTGTTTTGTAGTTCTATATGTGCATGTGTGGGCCTGCCAATGTAGGGCAATCTGGGCGGGACTCAGACGGGACTGCGAGTAACAAAGCTGTGGTCTCCAGATAACAGTGCTAGTGATGTATGTCTGCATTCGAGAGTAGTGTGACTGCGTTCTGTTGAAGGTGGTTTGCAAGCGCGTGTCAGTCAGCGCTGCTACGTGATAGCGACGTGTAGGACATCCGAGCTGTTGCGAAACAATGTTGATGGCTGTGCTCACCAGCTGTGAAACCTTCTGACCGTACTGATCTCTTCAAGTGCTGTATGACGTGGCCTATCATATATATATGATGCGTACAAGCCCGATGGCTTGGCATGGGCGAGCAGCAACGACACAAGCTTATGTAAGGTACTTCTGCCCGGACTCCCTGGAGCTGACAGTGATCCTTCAGAACGCTCAGGCTACACCTTATACTTGAAATGTCTATTCGGCGATTGATTCTGTTCAAGCCATTGAACTCAGGCAGCTAGCCATATGCATTCCTTGTGAGAGAAATGCAGCCCCGGCATCTAATTGCCATGCATGGCAGCCATATGGCTGACAAGTACGATGCTCTCACAGCTGCAAGACTTGCAGCCGTTCACAGTCACCACCCAGAGCTGCGTCACATAGTGCTGCGCTGTAAAATGCAAGGTTACTTACATTCATGTCGGAGGACTAGCCCTGCCAATTTCGTCTTGTTCATCTAAAGCATCCCCAGGAACGTACCATGTGTGCCCAACATGCATGCACAGAGCAACAATGTCCGATGCATGCCAATTATGCTCCATACAGTCAAGCTAGTAGCGGCCCTAGACGCAGGTGTTAACAGTGTTTGCTACATTTGCTGCACAAATTCATGATGTCCTGTTGTTTGTGTATTTGCCGCTCTTCTACTAGAGACAGTATCTCTCATGGGTGCCCCTGTACAGCCCATCTTGCTCCGACTGTTCTGTCACAACAATTCTGTACATGCTTGGCAAACTTTCTGGATTATTGTTCGGTAGACTCACTGCAATGGTTTTGTCAATCGCCGGTGTTCGTTGTCGCGTTGGCTGCTCAGCATAAAGCTCAAAAGTATCAGCATGATGGTCGCATTACTTGCGTCCATCAGGAAAGTGCTTGCAATGAATGAGAGGCAGGCTCATCATGCATGTGAGGCAAGCCCTGCAGCATGAGGCAGTGGTACTCAACAAAATGTCGTTGGCATGATATGGGTTGTGTCAGCCTGGGCCATGCATGCGATGGCAGTCCTGCCTACTGTTCATGCTGCCCCTCTTGTATGATATTGTTGAGATATTGCCCATGCAACCCTTTTGTTGAGCTTCTATGTGGTCAAGTCCGCTTTGGAGTGTTGGCTGACACCTGTCATGCCTTGATCTGTCCGGCTGTGCAGCTGCTGCTGGTCTGTGCTGAACCTGTTGCTTTGAGAGTACAATCAGCAGGCGTCGAGCGTATGATATGATTGTGTAGCACACCATCAGTCATGATGTCGTAGAGCAGGTAGATTATATAACAGATTGTATAACACTATACAATGAATTCCTGGATTGCGGCGTTGAAGGTACCAGCTGCTGATCATGATGGGGGTGATGGGGAGCGGCAGATCAGTTGCTCGAGAGTTCCGCCAGCGTTACCATGCTACAAGGGCTAAGCTGCAACCACAAAGCACAAGCAGAGTAGACTCATAGTTGTACGCTTCAAGGGTGAGCGGCCGGATGTGACCCAACAGGTTCACGCCACGTGCGGTGGTTGTCACAATCGCAGCAGGTCAGTAGCCGGGCTGTGACGTGACCTTTTATCGGTGCGTTCGGAGCATCCTAAAGAAGGCATTCGTAAAACAAGTCTCGCTCTCGTTGTTGCTGTGATGGATATGCAAGGTCAAGGTTGATTGTGCTATTGAACGCAACCTACACAAGGACGGAACAGAATTGAACCAGCTGCACCAGATGTGAGAGCTAAGTATGCACCTGACCTCTAAAGCGTGGATCAGACTGCAATAACCATTGCGCACTGTCGCGGGAGTGGTCACCTGAGGTGCCGTCTTGCGGTCGCTCCTCTGGATTTCTTGACAAAACTGCGAGAACAGCCCTTCCCCGCCGTTCTCCCCAACTTAATTCTCATCCTGGCTATAACTGCATTGAAGCAGATAGACTCATACTACGAATAAAAACATGCCACCAATGCACTTGATGATGTGCATAACACTACTGTGGGCAGCTGCCAGTTTTCAGGTGCGTTCGCCATCCAGGCTGGGACTGAAGATTGCAATAATGGGTTCAGGGGTACTGTGGAAATGTGTTGTGTATAAATAGCAGTGCCAGCGCAGCGCTTGAACAAACAACATGATACAGTCACTGCATACATGGCAGCTGGACACCCATCAATCCCAAGCAGTGAAGCATCAACTGGTTATGACGAGATGCACCCTATGGCAAGCCTGAGACACACATCAACAAGTCTCTAACAAAATCCAATCTATTGTGGCAGTGTGATGGTTTGAGATCTCTCTGGTTCACGTTGTATGGGTTCTGCAGATGTCACCAGTGTCAGCCATCGGCACAGGAGACGTTATGCTGCCAAAAAGCATAGGCACCCAGTACAAGGCAGCATACCATTACGTTGTTTGTGACGTCGACTACGTCATTGAGCCAGAGAGCACGCAGGAGCTGGCAGACGCCATCAAAGCATATCGCAGGCTTGCTGACAGCCAGGGAAAGAAGCTCAAAGTTCGTGTCTCAAGAAGGTGTGCTTGCTACTAGTAATGTGCGTGTCAACACCTCATCTTCAGTTGGCAGCAGCTACACATCCGAACTAATTGCACCTTTATTACACAAGATCTGTAACGGCTTGCCCAAGTGGCCTTAGCACATGCCATGGACCGGGTCGCAAAAAGTGTTTGGCTCCTCATAACATGTATCAGAACCTGTGCATGATGCCCGATGCAGGTTGTTCCACAGCACTACGTCCTTTGTATGTCCAGCCCAGCTAAAGTCCTACCCAGATGAGGTCTCCAACAACAACACGATAACTGTCGGTGTGATCCAAGAGAAACTGAACACCACACTTTCACATGACCCAAAGAAGTACATCATGACAATTGGTGCAGGTGAGGCTGTGACAAAAAGCAGCTTAGCTCTGCAGGTGGATTGCAGCTCTGATGAGCAGCAGCCTCAGTGATAAAATCGGCCATAGGATGCAGTGCATTCTTTGGAATAAGCAATGATCTTGCAATGCACTGTCCGTCAGATGGGTCTCCTCACACCTGCTCAACTCTATGACATAGCTCAAGGCAACACATCATCACTGCTGGCACCAGTCAATGGCACTTCCCGACCTTCATGTGACATAAAATCCGCTAACATTTAGCAGCTTCAACTATGTTGATACCCTGCAGGAATGAAGATTCGTGAGTTCACAGATGAAGCTACCCGGCACGGCATGTCCATTCAGGTTGGCTCCCTACCTGCATATGCCGGACTCACAATGGCTGGCGTCATGTCCACATCAGCTCACGGAAGGTGAGAGTGTGGGCTGATGACTGCCATCTGTACCAGCTGCAGACCATTGCAGTTCAGCCAGTATAATGAAGGTCTCTTATCCGGCTTCAGATGATATATGTTCAAGCCACTCTACTGCACTGTGTCCTTGGATTCAGAAATGAGTAGTCTCTTCTCCTAGCATGACTACCTGTCTATCAACCCAGTGTTGTGTTGATATAACTGCTGCAGTGGAGACAATGCCACAAGTAACATTTGTGATACTCTCATCAGCGTCACCTGGGTCAACCATCTGGGAGATGTAGTCAAGAGCTCACGTGACAGTGAGGAAGTCAAGCTGTTCTGCGGTGCGATGGGTCTCATCGGAATCATGACGGAGCTGGAGATTCAGATGACGCCGCCGACCAACACCAAACTCATCACTCGGTACTTGGCCAACGACGCGGATCTGGTGAACGACATTGGAAAGATGCTCAAAGTAGCTCCTCATATACTGGTTTTCTGGCGACCGGACATGGAGACGTACAGTGCTTACATGCTGAAGCCGGTAGCCGCTGATACCCCGGCGTCCGGCGCCTACATGTCACTGCTGCCAAACTTCGATGGTCGCTTGAACATGGCCACGTTGTTCAAGTACATTCAGGAAGATATCTACGATGATATGTACAAATTCCAGGGCTCTCAGGTGAGAAGAGTAGCAAGCTCCCCACCACTGTATTACACCTGGTGTTCAACTTCTTGATTGCTTTGGAGCTTCTGCTGCAGTTGCAGAAACCAGCAGATTGATGGCCCTGCTGCGTTGCTGTAACTGCATGTGAGGATGACAGTGTCAGCCTCCTGAGCATCCCAAACCTTATGTTGGGGGCCCTGTGGTACACGTATCTGTCTATGAGATCACTGTGCTTCCTTTGCCTGCAGCAAGCCGTGTACTGCCCCATAGTCGCCAGGAACTCAGTGTTCAAGACCTGGGCCTCAAACTCTGATGGCAGTGATGTGCTATACACCGTGGGAGAGACAAACAAACTTGCTGCTACAGAGTGCTGGGATGATTGCGCTTGGAATGGAGTGACCTACAATGGCACTGCTGAAGATGTGCACATGTCGATTGAGTGGAACCAGTTCCAAGATTGGGTGACAGGTGTGTATCAGATGCAAGGACAGAATGACAAACGCACGGGCAGTCTAACAATTTTGCGTTCTGCTAATTTTTCACAAATTGCAACAGTATACAACACAATGGACACAACAAGGGAACTGTTCTCAGAAACATCTCCAGCTGAAGTGATTGTACAACATGTTCACAACCCCCTAAACACTGTCTAGACTCGAAGTCTAGAGCCCCCAGCTGGAACACCGCGATGTGCCTGTGTATCTGAGAGTGTAAACCTCAATCCCAGCTGCTACAATTGCCCTGCAGATGTGAAGAGCATCTTCAAGCATGACTTGTGGGAGAAAGAGAGTGACCAGGGCAGGTGCATGGGCCCAGGATACATCTGGTGAGCTACAGTGCAATTATTATGCCATTATCAGATCATCATGCAATACTGCAGGCACCCGTTGTCAATAGCTCTAAACCCTCAAGCACGCCAAGCCCAACAGTTGCTGATTTGTCCTTGGCAACGTGGCTACTGCAGCTCACATGGTGTAACATCAGACTGACAGCTGGCACAACAATGCTGTTGTACTTCTTGCATAGCTTGGTACGAACCTCTGCTTATTGATATAATTAGTGACATTTTGGTGTTGTTGTTGTTGTTGTTGTTGCTGCTGCTGCTGCTATTGCTACTGCTACTGCTACTGTCACATATTTTGCACACCAGGCTGCGGTTTGGACACGGTGGACCTGACTACCTGGCCATGCATTATGACATGAAGCGGCCCGTGTACATACAGTCCACCTGGCTCAAGAGCAGGACGGTCATGGACAAATTCCCTATGAGATATGGCTTTGTGACAGACTTGATTGAGGAAATGTCGCTCTGCAAGTACAAGGCCAGACCACATTGGGTGAGAAAGGCAGCAGGGCTGCAGACCTGATAAGTACAACTTATTTCTCAAGGGCTTGATCATACAGACCAGCGGTGAAGTGTATCCTTATGCACTTGACTTGTCTTGGACTGCACTTACCCTGGAGCGACCTTTGTGTTTGCCTGCTTGCTGCTGTGACGTTCCTTGCCATTCCACAGGGCAAGAACTTCCCCCGCACCTTCACTCACCCACAGTGTAGCATGCAGGAGAGGTGGCCGGTGTCTTTTAACAAGGTGGTGCAGCTGCAGAACAAGTTTGACCCGGATAAGATCTTTGAGCCTGAGCTCTGGGCGCAGATCAAGAACAAGAGACCGTTTGACCTGTATCCAAGGTATGGGCCTCCAAAGCACTGTTGCTGTAATGACTCAAGCTCATTATACTATATGTGACATATAATATGTCGGTATGATACAACTAGATGTCGACAACCTGCATCATGTTATGCGCATATCATTGCATGCAGTGTCCAGTTTTTGCATAATAAAGTAGTGTGGTTCTGCGCGGTGATTGCATGTTGCTGTCCTGTGCTCAGGTGTGCTCTGGACAAGACCTGCTACTGTCAGGAGGACATCCACTGCCCCGAGTTCCATCGCTGCATTGCCAGCCTCACACCTGGCCTAGAGAACTACAAACTCTGCAAACCTGATTGGAGGCTAAGGCCAGATAAGGCAAGAGGACCCCTAGATAAGTGAGCTGGATCTCATGGTGACCACCCCCAGTTGAATCAGCTGCTGCAAGTTGCAGCGGCTGTTGACAGCCGAGACAACATCAACTGTCATATCGCAATAGCATACCTGCTCATCTTCCAGGGCCTCAACATTCGAACCTTCTAGCACAGCTACAGCAGCATCTTGCAATTCATTGGATGGTTTTGCTCCTCCGCAGAACATATATACCCCGTCTTTGCCTATCACTGAAGCGGACATAGCTCATTGATGAACCCGGGTTGTCAGATATATCAGTAAAACCTCATGTGTTTGTAGCCAATTGAATCACATCATACGTCGTTTAGTCAAGTCGCTGATATGCAGTTATCTGTGGAATTCGTTAATATGGGTGCATGGCACTCTAGCAGCAGACCCTTGCACACTGTGACTGTGTCAGACACTCGGGCCGCCAATAGTACCTGCTTGTGTGGTTGCATATCTCCGTCATAAGACAACACGGTCCTACCCTTGTCGTAAAGAGGATGGTTGTAATAATTGTTCAATTCCGCCTGCGAAATATCGGGCGCGAGGCCGATGGCACTAGGTGCTATGGCATATGGTAGCAATTATTATTATAAGACAACACGGTGTTCTGGTCCTGAGTGCTGTTGTTCTGAGACATGAACAGGCCCTGGCAGCGGCTGCCAGCATTGCCAGCCTTGACTCAAAGTCCAGATAACTGCGAAATTTGCTACTGAGCAGCCTGGGTGGTTGCACATGGTTTACCTCAGATCAGCAACTTTGGTTAGTCTGTATCATTAGGCTTTGTGGCTGAGGGGTGATACCGCCTGAAGAGCGCAAATGCATCCCATATGCCAGGCTGCTGCAGCTTGATGCCTTGTCGCATCATGAACACATGGTACAAAGTTTGTGAGACAAATCCACTGGCATTGGCTTGCTCAGCCTGAGCACAGGTTGTAGTATGAACTATCACCAATTCATTATTCAAACGTCGTTATTGTGTGTATAATATTATGACGGTTAGGCACTGCACAAGTGTCATGTACGGATGGGCTGACTCAGATTCATCTCATTGGGCTTACGCGGTATTGTACTTTTCAGCAACTACTGCCTATAGACTGCTGTACCGTAAACAGACAAGCCGGTTTACGGAGTTGTGTTTTATTGCAATTGTCTTGATGGACAAGTCTGCATATTGTTATTAACACAGCAGACACCTCTGCTTGATGGCTGCATTGGCATGTCAACAAGGAAAATTTCTAAATTAGCATCCACCATGTTGCATTTACAACCTGGAGATTTCTTGCGCAAAGATCAATACCACAGATCGTTGTCATTTGCAGTATGGTACACCTTTACAACACCTGCCTTGCAATTGCTTCTTCCCACCACGGTATGGTTGTGCTTCTGCAGCACAATGCCATATTCTGATAACTTTCTGCTAGTATCATTTTATCACTTCCTTCACACCAGTAGTAGTAGTAGTAGTAACACCCACTCCGGCCACGAGGTCCTTGGGAATGATACAATCGGCTGGCTGAGCCAGCCATACCATGAGACAAAACCACCCTCTGGGTATGCCTTCTAGGCAGAAGGAACTCAGTGGGGGTATCCATATGAAACATTCCACAGTACGCCAGGAACTTGAAACAACACCTGGAATGAGCACCATCACAGCTTGGTGAAGCAGCGACGTAAAGCATGCATGTACACAAGCAACAGCGGGTGCATCATTGGGCCCCATCGTCCTGCACGATCTTGGTAACACAACATGATGTACATCAACTGACTGTCAAGCTAATGTGGTGAAAATGAGCAAAACCTGGTATGCATATATATAATCAACTTTCAAAAAGGCATCACCAGCATATGGATTGTATAGCTTTGTTGTTTCATCTGCACTGCTGCATACACTCTGGCTCATGCGTTTGTGTTTGCAGCAGTAGCAGCAGCAGCAGTAACAGCAACAGCAACAGCAGTAGAGATGTACGAGGCCTTCGTCTCATACTCCCTGCTGCCTTTAATGTGTGGTGTTCCAGGTGTGTCTTTCTGGCATGACCAGAGGTCAATCTGAAAGTCCCCGAGGCTGTACTCATCATTAGGAGCTTAAGTATGCCAAGGGGCAAGGTCAGGATGGTCTCGTCCTGTAGGTAGTGCTCAGTTTACCAATCATGGGTTGTTCATGCTTGGTTTCTGGTGCTGTGCATCTCCATTTACTCCATGGCTCGTCTGGCCTCCTGTATAGAGTGCCAACATGTCAATTGCTACCTGTGATGTGCTTTGCAGGTCGCTTTCAGTTGTTGCAGCATGCATACCAGGTTTTGCTCATTTTCACCACATCAGCTTGACAGTCAGTTGATGTACATCATGTTGTGTTACCAAGATTGTGCAGGACGATGGGGCCCAATGATGCACCCGCTGCTGCTTGTGTACATGCATGCTTTACGTCGCTGCTTCACCAAGCTGTGATGGTGCTCGTTCCAGGTGTTGTTTCAAGTTCCTGGCGTACTGTGGAATGTTTTATATGGATACCCCCACTGAGTTCCTTCTGCCTAGAAGGCATACCCAGAGGGTGGTTTTGTCTCATGGTATGGCTGGCTCAGCCAGCCGATTGTATCATTTCCAAGGGCCTCGTGGCCGGAGTGGGTGTTACTACTACTACTACTACTTGGTGTAATTGTTGCAAAAATTGTTTCAATACGATGCAACACAACACAAAGTTGAAAGTTGAAAGTTGAAAATAGACCCGCCCTGGCATTCGGCCCTTGGGTATCTTATCACAGGGGACTAAAGATCTTAGATCTAACCTCGTCCCGTCCGAAGACCTCCACGCCATATTTGACCTACGAGCGTTCGATAGTGAATAATTGCACCCAGTCTTCACATTGTTGGCAGATCATTTTACCCTCCATGTTCCGTCCATTGCGGTACCTGATAAGCCACAAGGTCGGGCGCCCTCGCCAAAATTCGGACCTGGGTCTCCATCCTATAAAGCAGTTCAGCATATGTACCATACACGTCTCATTGTGCACTACATAAGGATACTGGATATATGCGAAAAGGTTACTCAACTGGTTGTTGATCAATGTTGTAATTCCCTTCTCACCGCGTTAATTAAAGGGGTGACACCAGCACCTCCTACACCATATTCAACATGGTGGAGTGACTCACAATACAGGCAATGTTCAAGCATGTCAACTAGCAGCACGCTAACAACCGTTATTAGTAAGTCATGAGCTACAACATGCTTTCAACAACACTCTTTCACAGAGTCACCACAAATGTAAGACTTACAAGGACGCGACTTGCCCAAAGACACAAGGTTGGCCCAATCAAATTGAAGTGTCTTTGCTTGTGGCAACAAGTGCTGCGCAACAGAGGTCTGGTCACACGGTTACAACCACTTCTGAGCCTTGCCCACATCAAGCAAACTACGTCAGCAACATTTTCACTTCAACAACACATATCACCAATCGCACAGAAAACACGACCAATTGAGGTTCAATGCTCAGCTTGATATGGCGTGCTAGTCAAACAATACTGCACTACCATCTCAAACATACCAACTGGTCACTTCCTCTATCCAAACAAAAGTCAGAGTAAAGACCCAGGAAGACCCACACGTGATCAGACTTATGTAGTGGATTGCCCATCATGGTAAGCGGTTCAAATCTAGCTCGTAATCATAAGTGTTGTTGGTGGCGCTAATAGAGCGAGATTGTTGCAACCTATCGAGGGCAACCAAGGCCTCAAACTTGACAACATCAAGTTGTTGCAGCAAGTCTAGGTTGCGACTTGCAACTTCAGAGGCAGAAAGATCAGAGCAATTCCGCTCAAGTTCTGCACGTAAGGCGTGCAAAGTGGACAGAAAACGACCAGGCCGCACTATGTCCCAAGACTCTGGTTTCATTTGGTGCCCATGATTGATGTCCCTCAAGCCCTTGGACGCAGTTGTGTTGGTATTGTTGACGGCAGATGTGGAGTCGCTTGTTGGTGTTTCGCCCACCCAGTCTTCCTCAAAGGCCTGCAACAGGAGATATGCAAGTTGTATTTTGCCAAAGAGGTTGATGGACTATCACTAAGTGCATCACAAGAAAAAGACGGACACAAGGTGCGCCTAACAAATAGCATACAATGATATACATGGTATACGATAAATATATACATTATCTGTGCAAGCTTCAGAACTGTGGCAAGGTGCCTAGCTAGCTCACCAGGTGGTGAGCATCACACAACCTGTCTCCATAGCATCGGCCATGAGCAGGTTTGGCGCTGCAAGGCATCCCATCCCTCTCACCTTGCTCAACAACCCAAGGCGCCTGTCGCGCTCTGGCACTGACAATAGCTCCTTCATGAAGGCTGCACACCGAACTGGCAGGTTGGCGCGGTGAAAGCCATAGAACATGCTGGACCAGTGTTGCTGTTGTTGCTGTTCTTGAATTGTGCCCGGGTCATCATCGTGTACATCAGCCACACCAGCAGGTTGTCTGCCATACTTGGTATCTACAACATCAGATGCAAAGAAATTCTGAGCATCTTGTTCTTCGGCGCGCATACGCAGCTCCTCTCGCAGCAGAACCAGCCTAGCCAACAAGACTCGGTCAGCGACCACCTGTAAGAAACAATAATGGAGATGTAAAAGGTAGTGAGATTTCTTGACCATTGATAACACAGCCCAACTGAGCAAGATCCCAACTGAAATAACATTCTACTGTCCTATACCCTACTTCTGCTGATGGTTGTATGGGTGGTTCACATTGCTTGTGAAAGCGGTCTCAACCAGGCTGCCTGTGGTCACAGGGTGCCAAGCAATTGTTGTTGTCGCTGAATTGCATGCTAAGTGACAGGACATGTGCACCTGCTGGTCCTCCATGTCATCTACCAGCTGGTGTGCGGCCGCCCCTAAAGCGTCCAGCCCTACCGCAGGTATAGACCCCTCACCACCAGACAATGCTAACTGTATAATAGCAGCCCTGCCTGCTCTGCTGTTGTGCTGTAACGCTGAATTCAACACTTGCACTGCAGGGGGCAGGCGTGCTGATACCTGTTATCAGTGTAGAAAGCAAAGCGCACATGTTTAGAAGATGTTAGTGACCTTCTAACAAATCGATAATGCACTTTTTGTGAAGCATCATAACCTGCACTGAGCGTCTGTGAGAAGGGATCCTGCTTCTGCAAGTCACAAGCGGCACGATGGCATTGCAGTTTACATAATATTATGATGTAGGTGTTGTTGGATCAGCCTGAATGGTCCGATGCATACCACTCTCAATCAGAAGCCAGCAGCACAGCAGCACAGCAATAAGAAGGCAAATGCTGCAACAGAATGCTCATTTGCCTCTTACCATGTCCAATACTTCATCTCGCACTGCTCTCAGCAGTTTGGAGAGCTCTTTGTTTCCTTGCACACTAGGAGCTGCCAAGTAGGCATTCAGGGTGGCGAGGAAGTTGGAATCAAGCCATTCCAGGCGGGTTACCACTGCATTCCGTACAGCCTGCAGTCAGAGAATGAATGCCGGCATGTTGCGGACCGATCAAACCAATCACGTAAGCAACTGTGCTGTCCGTGTGATATTTGGTTGAGCACCTAAGCATCATCAGGATTGCCTATGCAAATGAGTTTCATTTGCACTCCCGACAATACAGGAAACTTATCACTGGAGTACATTGAACAGCAACGACATGGCTTCTGTCATGTGAGCGCAGTTGCCATGCAACAGTGTCATGGCCCTGCATCTCCACAAGCTGTAGCAAGGCGATCAAGGTGCTGCAACACATATGGACGATAGAGAACTGGCTCAAGGAGGCGGTGGTTGCAGACAAGCAGAATGACGCTGTTGCATTGCATATGTCAGAGCTATCTCAAGACCCAGTACCATCCAGATATACAGAAACAAGTTGCTACACAACCTGTTTCTGTGTTGTGAGCACAAGCAAGAAGCCGCTGTAACTAGGGCTGCAAAGTCACAACTTTGTTCAACTCCCTCACCTGATTGATCTGTAGTGCCGGGCCCTGTTCATCCATAACATAAGAGCTTGCCTCTTCTACCAGCATTTCGTTCAACACTTCAGTAATAATTTCCTGCAGTGTCTCTGCTGCCCGGTCGATATTCTGCTTTATGGATGCTTCTAGTTGGGGATCAGGTTGTTTGTCAATGGAGGGCATCTGGGAACTATTATCACTGCTGCTTGTAGGTTGCTGCTTGCTATGATCCGTCTTGTCTGTGGGTTGCTGTTTAAAGTAGCTGACGGGTGGTGTGCTGCCACTCCCTGCAGATCTGCGTTTCCAACTGCTGCCCCATGATGCCTGCTGCTGATCAACAGCATTGCTGTTGCCTTTGTTGCTGCCTCCAGTTTCAGCCTTGTCATTCCTGCTATTGTCTCCATCGAAGTTCCCATCCTCCCCTCCAGACCGAGCTAAACACACTTGGCTGCGTTTGTGCCGTTTGGTGAACAGTGCCTGGCTGCTGGTGGGCTTGGCCGGCCACTGCCATCGAACCCCCAGAGACATCATACAGTATAACACTTATGGGATCTTGGATAGTTCTAACAGAGGCCGCTACTGGATGAGCGTTCAGGTGTCAGCTGCATAATAGTGCATAGCTACCACATCTGCGCAGCGGCCCAGATGAATGAGGCAACCGGTGCTTGAAAAACGTTCACGCCCAACCTCTGTTCAGGAATGGCTGCTGCGTTCACATGTAGTAGATGGTACTCTGGACTCCCTTGGTACCAGAACCATTGTTGCGTTGACAACACCATGCAAGTTGTGACAATACTTATTTTCCAATTCAATTCACGTTCTTAGAGTGTGCGATGGGCTTATCACCTGTCACATAGGCAGAGGGCCTAATCGTTGCTTTGAGCTGCCTCTGCAGCTTGCAAGCTGTACTGTACCAACGTGGTTTTCAAGCATACAGCTTGTTGGCGTTTCCGGTCACTTTGTTGGCTTTGTCGCCAATAGTGATAAGCCACGCCTAGTTCCTGGCAGCGTTCCGCTGACTCAGGACTGAACAACCAGCACAGTGCAAAAGCACTGTGATTTACAGAAATGAAGGAGCTGTCTGGGCTGTTGAACGCATGCAGCGAAGATTGAGTGACAGCTCTCCAGCCCTGCAGTACATGACCTGTGGCCGTGCCAAGCTTCGCGGGCAACATGGGTTGTTCTCAATCCACTGCTCAAGTCAATGACTCAGCAGTCTTTACAGACTCTCAAAGTCAGCCTGCAGCGCATAGGTCCCATTTCAGTGGAGTTGAGGATGGAGGTCCCCAGGCAAAAGCAAGGGTGGTCACAAAGGCCAACAACGGCACCGATGGGCAGGACCATGTTGCAGAGAGTGGCAAGACAATTCTGGGCCGCATGGACGACATGCGAGCTTTGTACACATTTGACAAGGTACTGGGAAAGGGACAATTTGGTGTCACTAGGCTTGTCATAGACAACAGGACTGGTGAGCAGTTGGCTTGCAAGAGCATCAGCAAACGCAAGCTTGTAAGTCAGGAAGACAAGGAGGATGTGCGAAGAGAGATCAGAGTGATGCACCACTTGTCTGGTCACCCACATGTTGTGACGTTCAAAGGTGCTTATGAGGACCCATATCATATACACATCATAATGGAGTTATGCTCAGGTAAGCAGGCTGGTTTTGTTGCCAGTATGGCGCTTTGTGCGCAGCTCATGATTATCCGGTCAGAAAAGTATGTATTGCAGCATGAACACAATTACTGCAGGCTATTGACAGAAGCATGCCCGTTATTGATACAATGCTGTAGCATCATGTAGAGTGTTGTAGGTTGGAGCCTTTGCTAGGAGCTGCAAACCAGACATGGGAACACACTGGGATGTCTGTATTGTTTCCAGGTGGTGAGTTGTTTGAGCAGCTGTCATCCAAGGGTCATTACAGGGAGCGTGATGCAGCAGGTATCATGCGTACACTCTTGCAGGTTGGTGACCTCGTAGCAGCAACAGTCGCGTGTGAGACTAGCAGCTTGCAGTGTGTTCAAAGCACCCTGTTGGAAATACCTTGCTTTACCTGTATGGTAGCACAGTTGGTGAGTCTGACAGAGGGCGTTGATGGTAGCGCTGTATGCTCCTGGTGTCTCAACAGGTGGTCAGCCACTGCCACAGCATGAATGTAGTGCATAGAGACCTCAAGCCGGAAAACTTCTTGTTCAAGGTGAGCAGGGCGGCGGCATGCTTCTGACTGGCAGCAGCCCATTTCTTCCTATCTTTCACATGCACAGCACTGTTGACTTTTGAGTGTTGCAAAGATATTTCTGGAGCTCTTGGATTAATGAGAAACCTGCCCCATCAACACTTAGGAAGTGTTAACAGTTGGTACTGCATTGGTCTAAGCTGGCTCACGGTAACCATCTGACCTGTTGTGCTCAGTATTGGTGTTTAGGTGGTGCATTATCCTATACTGCAACCTGGTGATTGGACCTGACCACATAGACATGCATAGGCGCATACAAACGGTGTCTGTGGCCGCTGCATCATAATGACTGCTTGGCAGCTGCACGCCTGAAACATTATCACGACAGTGTGCATCACTTGTCAGCCCCCTATAGATATGACATACACCTGTTGTTCCACAGGATCCCAACAAGCGCCAAGTAAAGGCTATCGACTTTGGGCTAAGTACGTTCTACACCGAGGGAGCTGTTCTGAGGGACCTGGTGGGCAGTCCCTTTTACATGGCCCCTGAGGTGAGTCACTTGACTGCTATTCAGGGTGTGCACCAAGGCGAAAACAGGTGACAGTGTGCAGCAAATCATTGACAGGGTCGTCGACATGGAGTGGTGGAGGCTCCTGCTGCACATTGCACACTGAGTATCTGCATTGGAATGCGTACTTCTGAGTGTATTGTGCATCTACCTGCTGTGCATCTATCTGGTACAAAGCACACCACCACATCTTTGTGAAGTATGTATGTGAACACACAGGTGTTGCGGAGGGGTTATGGGAAAGCAGCTGACATCTGGTGAGTTTATAAGCAGTTCAATGCTGCAATCAACAAGGTGCACTGAATGTTGGTTTCGAGCGAACAATGCGCGGGACACCCGCGCTGCAGAGAACTTTTGCTTGAGAGCAGGACATTGTTGAGTTTATGCGTCAGTGAGCACCACCCATCACTTGGCTGACTGTCTCATGCTACTGACGCTTTGTTGTAGGAGCTGTGGTGTCATCATGTACATCCTTTTGTGTGGATGGCCACCCTTTTATGGCAGCAATGCACAGCAGATTTTTCGCGCCGTGCTCCATGACAGCTTGGATCTGGCCAGTCCTCCCTGGGATACAGTCAGCCCACAGGTGAGCCACCATGACAAATGCACTGGCAGCTTGTCACCTGTGGATGTGTTCTGTGCAAGGCCGCTTTATATGTAGCATAGTGGCAGACGGGCTCCCCATCAGTACAGGGCAGTATGCTGTGCTCGTTTAGTAGGGAAAGACAGCTATGCCCAGCAACAGCATCAACATTGTACCTGCACTAACAGTTAGAGGCTTCACAGGTGTTTCATTGGCACTCAGCACTACTGGCATTGACATGCTGCAGGCCAAGGACTGTGTGAGACGCATGCTTGTCCGTGACCCTCGCAAGCGTCCTGATGCTGCCACCGTTCTGAACCACGAGTGGCTGCAGAGTGGCGGCTCAACGCCAGACGCCCCAATACAACCAGAAATATTGTTGCGTCTTAGGAAGTTTGCTGGCATGAATAGGTTCAAGAAAGAGGCTCTAAGGGTGAGACTTCATGGCAATGGAACATTCTGCACACCCAATGCAGTCCTGACACTTGACAGTGTATGCAGCAATCATGGTGTTTGCTATTGCCATGTCCAGCATGCAAATACATGAACTCCATTGCATGCACATTGGCAAGCTGCGCGGCAGGATGACCAGCTCACCCAGCACAGACTACTGTTTTGCATGCAGAGTTTAGACCTTGCGAACGGTGTATGCCTGCTTGCTGCCCTTGGGGCACCAGTCTCAGCTCTTTTCTGCTTGATTCCCAGGTTGTGGCAACACATCTGCCCCCTGAGGAGATTGAAGGCATCCGTCAGATGTTCATTGACATGGACAAAGACGGCAGCGGTACTATCAGCTTTGAAGAGCTGAGAGAAGGTAAGGAGATCATTAGTTCTCACTTTTCTTCAAATGGTAAACTTTCCATTATAGTTGCTGACCGGAACACATCAGCAAATGCTTATGACATGTGTGAGATGCCTTGTAGTTGCACTCACCTAGAAGGTGGCGCAAATGTGGGCCGCCCAGGGATTGTGCAGCAGCAACAACACGACCAGTGCCTGCACACAATTGCAGGTTTGCGGCGCAAGGGGGCCACTGTAGCTGATGCTGAACTGCAGCGTATCATGGACCATGTTGATCTGGATGGCAACCACACTCTTGACTTCCAGGTGTGTATGCTATATGCCACAAAAAAGCTCATGTGAACCATCTGGCAACCAGGTGCTGCATCTAGTGATGTCAGCAACATGTGTGCCATGTTCAAGCGGAGTTTTTGCACCACTTTGCAGGAGTTTTTGACAGCAACGGTGTACCTTGAGAAGTTACAACGACGTGAAAATCTGATGTCAGCATTCCAGCACTTTGACACTGATGGTTCAGGTTTTATTACAGAAGAAGAGCTGCTAGAGGTGAGTTGTCATCAGAAACCATGTCAAGGCATGGATATCTGCACTGCTCAAGGGAGCTTCAGGTGTTTGGTTTCAAAGGTGCACTATGCTGATGTGCTTTGTAAGCTTGCGAGAGACAACGATGTTCTACTCATAGTGTAGTAGTCAGCAAGAAACATGTTATGGTCTGTTGCATGCAGGCATTGCAGCAAGAGGGTGTGTCTGCCAGTACTGTGCAGTCTATTCTGGGCGATATTGACAGGGATAACAACAGGCGTATAGACTATGAAGAGTAAGTGTTGTTGCGAATCAGTCAGATATGCATTTCGATGGCCATCTGTATCATTGCAATGAGCTGCCAGGTTGGCAAGCATAATCTGGCAGCAGCAACCTCATGGCACTGATCTATCAGTTGACAGAAGTATATCAGAACCAGCAGCATAACAAGCAATGGCAGCTGGGTTGATCTTGCAGAGGTGATGTGATTGGCAAATCGCTCAGTAGCGATATGCATGCCACACAGGATTCAAAGTATAGTTCCTGTTGTGTCAGTGGTGTCATCATGCTCAGTCTCTGCGGTACAGAGTGCACTACCTTGTAGCTAATATTACCACATGTGAACACTGAACAATCTGGTGCAGGTTTGCACGCATGATGCTGACAGACGACTTTGACAGGCGACACACCCAAGTTTCCACATCTGATGGTGGCAGTAAACCTCACCATCACAAGATGCCATCATATCAACAACAAGCTGTGAACTCAGCTCTGAAAGGAGGAAGCAAGGTGCACAATAATGCAGAAGTTGATTTGCCAGGCACTGCAGCAGCTGCTGCTGCTGAGGCTTGCACTCACCCTGTGCAGCTGGACAGAGAGACCAAGCACACCATGCATGGCCTGAAAAGCGGTGCATATCTGTCCGGTCAAGTGAGAGCAACTGAGCTGGCAAAGGAGGCTGCCATTGGCTCTGATGGCCCCTAAAGCAGACAACAGACCAAAGTGGAAAACTGATGCAGTGGTAGATGAACCTGCTGGGATGCTTGCTTGATCTCGAAGCTTATCACCACTTTCTACATATGTACCCATGGATTTCTGAATGGGCAGCAAGTTGACGTTTTGTTTGAATGCGGGCAGTGTGTTGCAAGCCATCAGTACGTCACAGCAGTTGTATAGTGGTTGTTCTACTTCTGCAGGGGAGGACCGTGGCATGAAGTAACCAGTGCTTGGTTCAGCGATTACTGCGCTGTGTTAGATGTTTGACTGTCACCATATCACCTCATTTGTGATTTGACAATTGTCATCTTGCTGGACATCCAGTGCCTGGTGCATGACTTCAACCTGCTGTGTTGCAGGGATGCCTTTTGTGTGATCATTTTGCATTGAGTTTATACATATCTTGGAACTGGTGCAGGACAGCTTGTGTCAATCAGGGGGGCAATGAATTGCATAATTTTGCATTGTCAAGTAGCATTCTCTCACACACACATCACACCTATTAGGCTTAGTAAGCCACAAGGGATATAGTAGTAGCAGCACAGGTGCAGGTTCCTTGCTGCATCATGTATAAGTTCAGTTTCCCAGGCTTATTCACTTGAAATAACTTGTATAAAGATACCACTGACAATCATAATTGCAGGCGCTTCACATGTTTATGGCAACATGAGCTTGGCTTTCAACCCAGCAGGCCCTACAAACTTTGCATACCCCCACCATGTATCAGTTGGAGAACTCGTCCCAGGTTTTGTTGGCTCTTGTACACGTGACACGTGTGGTCAGCAACATATTCTGCTGCAAAGCAGCAGGCTGATGAAGTTACTGCCTTGTTCTGTGTGGCCATTTGTGACTGTGAGCGGTCTGCAGCAAGCATAGCTTGTGAATGATGTAGTTGTCTTGGTTCATGAACCAGGCAGGCCCTGCAGTTAGCAATAAGACATCTCCTTCATCAGGGTTACACAACAACCTCAAAGCCAGCTGGCCAGTCTTGTTGTACTACTTGTTGATATGTTCACAGCTTGGCTCCACAACTCGTGAGATTGGATTGCAGAATCTTTGTTTACGGGCCCTGCTGAGCGGCTGATGCGGTAAGCAGCTTGACAGTATGTTGAGGGTGTTGTCACCTTTTGCACTGAGCCCTGGACCATACAATGCTACAAAAGCAGACATTGTCAGGGCAGCAGAAGTCCATTCCAAATGGGCCCTGACTTTGTGTATCGTCATGAAGATTGCAATGGGAATGACTGTAAGGACATTTCTTGCCCGCAAGAGAAAACTCGCTGATTATGTGTCAATGACTTGGTTGTTGTGAGTGCTGTTGTATATATATATAAACTACCCATCAGCCATAGCAATGACGCCATCGGCCCCGCGCCCCATTTCAGAAGCGGACAATACATGCAAGGTGCTTCCAGCATTATGCTCATAAACATTCCTAACTTTCCATGCATTCATGAGATATCTTGCAATACTAGGAAGAGTCTGCTGGACAACATCAGCAGAACCCCAATAATCATCAGAAACAAAACGAGCAACACGTTCACGTTCATCTGCTATAGCTAATGTAGCAATTATATATATAACTAATGACCAGCAATGTAGCAGTAACTCATGCAGGTCGCTGCATGTCTCACCTGCTGAAATTGTACTGATGGCTGGCAATGCTTCTTGACCTCAGTGGGCCACTGACAGTGGCAAGGGGCAGGTTCGCGAATGTGCTGCACTGGGTCCCAAATAACAGATGCCACTGATGCTCAGTGGCCTGCTGTGGGTGTACGCTGGTATGCAAGCAGCGCACACTCGCTGACTGTCAAATGTATGTATATGTGTGAGTTACTGTGCAGTGTGCTGAACGAGGCGGTTGTCATGCAGCACATGGCAGTTCCCGCCATTCGTTGATTCGTGCAAAGAGCGTGTTCTTGTGCATTCACACCGCAACACTCTGAGATCAGCCACAATGTGAGTTGTATACCAGTCAACATGATGGAGTCATCAGCAATGGACGACGTCAGCAACCATACTGATGACCTGCACACCAGGAGGCAGCAGCAACTGAAGATGGGCGAGGATACAGGTGTAGCTCGTTGTGGGCCTTCTGTGACATTAGCATCGGACACTGCAGCTCTAGGCCGAAGATGCGACAACGTCACCTGCCTGGCTATTGAGGGGATAGGGGTCAAAGCATTCAAGAGATGTGGGGCATGCAAGCAGCGTTGGTACTGCAGTGCGCATTGTCAGGCGAGTGGACGCTGTACCTTCGATAAAACGTATGACGCAAGTGGCACTGGTTCACTTACCTGCGTGTTTGCTGCGCTCGTGGAGACGGGGCCTTGCAGCTGGGACAACTTGCTTGGTACAATAGCAGCAACTGAAAAACCCAGCTATTTGCTTCCTGATACTGTCTGGCAGACTTTTGCTTGAGCGAATGTTCCCCCACATGCAGCTTGATGCCCCTTGAGCCGAAGGACAAATTGTTTTTTGATTGTGCAGAGAACAGACTGGGTCAGCAGGCATGCACATGACTGTCCAAACCTGAGAAGAGAAACAGCACAGTACTCACTGCCCCCAAGCCATCAAAGATAATACTATTGTTGATGATCAGCAAGGACAACCTATATCACTGAAACTGAGTGAACGAGGCAGTTGAAATGTTGAGCGCTTTGGTGAGCAGGTCTGCTCTTCCTGACGAGGCAAAGCCAACTTGGCGGTAATACCTTATATGATATTTGAGGTTGTACTTTCAAGGTTGAGAATGAAAGCTTGAATCTCAGAGACTTCGATGACTTTGAACCTTAATGCATAAGCCAGTAAGCCACCCGGCACAGACAATAACTGTAGCAATGTGCCTTCTTACAGATCTGAGTCTGACTCATACTGGGTAATGACAATGACTGCTTGCTGGCATCAACTTGAAGCTCAGGTTGAGTTCACAATCAAGCAAAAAAGAGCACAATCACTGTGCATGTCTCAGCACAGGTGCTGGTTACTGATGAGCTTTGCAAACAGAGTCAGCAGCTCTGTACACACACTGTGGCAGGAGGCCGCCACTGGCAGCCAGATGTAAACACACTGAGTGTAAACACCAACATCACCGGTATTGCATCCTAGTAGCATAGGCAGTGACCACAATTACAGAGGAGAGTTCCTGTGTCACGCATGATGATGAAATGCAACTGAGGCGGAGTGCAGCCTGGCAACACAGGCTTGCCGGTCACATTTGCAGATATGCCCAACGAATGAAAATTAGGGCACAGAGTCTAGACTCTCACACATTGGCATCAATCCAGATTGCCTCTTATGATGGACTCACTGCTAAAGCCATAGACATGAGTCGACCTGTTTCAATCCGATGCCAAGGTAAAGACCTACAGCAGCAAGCTCACAGCATATGCTGAACACTTTATTTAAAGCAACTAGCCCAAGACACATGGTGGCATATAGATATCCATGGATGGCTTGTATGTTGAGCCTGACAATACTGGTGGAACAGAAGAAAATCCTGACAGGGTCTGCACAGAGTGCACTTGGCCCAATATAAGGCTTATAAGCTGGACTGAGCTATGTGAGCCAGAATCAAGGCTCAAAGTGAATTGTATAGCTGGTTACAGCTCCCACATGGTGTGATGCCATGTGGCATGAGGCACCCTGGCAGTCAGTGTCATTGCCAACACGACATGATGAAGCTCATACAGGCCCAATCACCTGCATCAATACATGTAGATTGAGCAGCACTTGTGCTGGTGCTACAGTCCCAGGCAACGCCATGTGGTCCACATTGCCTGCTTACGGCTCACTTGGGGCCTTCTTGGCTGCTACTGCAGCAGCTGCCGCTTCGCTTACTGCAGCTGCACAGTCACTCATCCCCGTCTCTTCCAACTGCTGTACCAGCGCCTCCACTTCCGCTTGCTTGATGCTGTAGGGGCTGTATTGCTGGCCCGGGAAGATACGCTCCGACACATCTTGCCTGTACCTCACCAGAGCATCTTGGATGATATGGCCCACTTCCGCATACCGCTTGCAAAACTTGGGTGTGACCTTTGCGTGATGTGGATGACTCATCATACCCAACAAGTCATGATACACCAGCACCTGCAAGTGTCACATGTGGCTGTAATGAGACATAGACAGCAACCACGTGCTCTCAGAAATAGAGAGTGCGCCCAGTAGCGTTACTCCACAATGCAGTGAGCAGCAATTTATCACATTATTAGGCAAAGCAAATCTACTGGCAGCAAAGCTTGTATACATAGAGAGCTGATTATTGCTGGTATCAGGAGAATGCAGCTGACAGTTGAAATCTCATGCTGAGGAGTTAAGCCTGTCTGCCGCGTGAAGCTGCTCAAATTCTCCTAGACTAGGCAAATTGACAGTTGGGTCGTGCTAGGCTCAGCGCCCATGCAGGCAAGGGATTATAGCATATCACTGCTCACCTGGCCACTGCATTGTGGGCCAGCTCCTATACCAATGGTGGGTATTCTAAGAGCCTTGGTCACTGCTGCTGCTATGGGGGAAGGTATACACTCCAATACAATGGCAAAGCAACCACTTGCTTGCAGTGCCTTTGCTTGATTGATCACCCGTACTGCTTCACTAGCAACTTGTGCTTGGGGGCGGAAACCACCTGTGAGGAGGACACCAGGGGCCAAGCATACAGGGCAATCAACAACAATGAAAGAAGAAACGGAATTGATTTTCAGCAGCACATATTTTTTTTTTAGAAACTCAACGCCTGCTTACATGTCATCCACAAGGCCCTAAACAACAAGTTCATGTTCAAGTGCTCTACTTTGCTGCTCACCTAAGACAGACACACTCTGTGGAGTGAGTCCAACATGCCCCATGACAGCAACACCAGCCTCAACAATGGCTCGGGCTGCCTCCACTCTTGCAGGACTGCCGCCTGCATGAAGCAGCAAGACAGATAATCAGCAGCAATACAGGCATTTAATTTGCACGCATTATTGCTTGTACTGTGCGTCCAAAATATGAAAATCCGTCCATGAATACAACTACCATCGATTTTGAAAGAAGTGGCAAGAATACCTGCACTGTGAGGTCTGCAGTGCACTGCTTCACAATGCTTCCTCACCTTCTAGCTTGACAGCATCCATGCCTCCATCTTTGAGCATTCTGATTGCAGACCTCACTGCCTCTGTGGTGGACAGCTCGTAACTGCCAAATGGAAGGTCACCAACCAGAAAGGCATGCTGAGCCCCACGAGCTACTGCTTTACAGTGCATGATCATCTCGTTCATGGTGATTGGCAGAGTTGTGTCATGACCATGCACCACCATGCTGACAGAGTCACCAACCAGTGCAATGTCAATCTCGGCCTGATCCACCTGGAGAGCAGTGACACCGTGTTTCCCCATGGTGTTGTGTTTTGCCTACACTGCTGCTGCGGATGCACTCTACGAGTGTGGTGGTGCCACCAACGGGAGCACCAAGAAGAAAATCATGCTACCATGGCTCAATGCAAAGGCTGGTACCATACACTAGGCTGCACAGTTGGCCATGACTCAGTGATGGGCTGCTTGTCGCAGCTCCGCAGCTGTTGCAACTACTCAGAGCTGATTGCACTTACGTGCACCGCCGATGGATAGTCGTATGCAGTAGCCATGGTTATGGGGATCTTGTTTTCATACTTCGACCTGAGGGTCCTTAGAGTTACTGCTTTCTGGGGTGGTTGGGGCCCAGCATACACTGCAATCTCGGGATGTGCAGAGGCAAAGCTGCGAGCCTGGTGACTGAGGAAAGGGAGGAACATTCTACCTACAGTGTGCCAGGCACTGTCAGCCAAATGCCGTTGTCTGACTCATAAAGCATGCCTGCTTGATGTCTGCTGTATTGCTTGCCTGCATGTGTCACCATGGCCAGCTGTTGCATCACTGCAGGGACCATCTGAATTAATGCAGTATAATTTGACCTTCAATACATTCAGTGTTATCTGTATGCTGCACTGCGTGTCAGCCTTCAAGCAGCCGCGCTGGACCAGGTTCGACAGACTGCGGAGGGGGTAAACAATGTAGAATGCAAACTCTGCAGCGTCTATCTGCTGAATTGCATTGAGGGTCCACAAGCAGTAATATCAGATGACAGCAGGACCAGCCTTTGCTCTGATGGTGTTCGGTTGGTTATCTGTCAAAGCAACGTACTGTAACCTCCCGATCAGGTTGATTTGACATACGCTGCACACGGTCTGCTTTCTTGCTGTAGCAAACACTACCTCATAGCATTAAGCGTGGCCAAAGCGGCCCAGATACGAGTCGCTGGCAAAGGTCCCACCTGCCCTGCACGTCGGTACGCACGACCGTTGTCTCGCACACACGCAATCGAACGAGACATAATTCTGAGGCAAATAAATACAAACAATGTGCGCCTGCTTGCAACGATCTAGTGGCTACTCCAAGAGGAGTTGCTCAGCAGCGTATGTGTTCACCACAGCACGAGGCCCGCGGCATGCCAGCATACACAACCCATCGGGGCCATCCAGGCTAAGTGTGTCTCATGCACTGAGGTAGGTCGACGAGGTCTTTCATCACAACACACGTTGGGTTTTCATACAGTCAGAAACAGAGGTCTCATACTGCTGCATAAAGTTGACTTGATTGGTGGAGTTGCTGACATACTGTATACTGCCGTCAACTACCGTCTCACATGTAGACGTAGCACTCTTCTAGCTGCCGGGAGCAGCATTGCCACATGGTTGACTGGAGGTCTGGTAGTCGCTGGTGCGGCAGCTGCAGCAGGGGGATTCTTCAGCAAGGACCCACAAGCACTAGTCCGATCTGGGATGAACAAGTTCAGACAGGTATATAATACATTTAAACTAGCCAATTGACAGCCATCAATACACTATGAAGCTGATTTATATAGCAAAGCTGTGTTGCAGTTTGCAGCTTCAGTGAACTGCCAAGCAAGGATGATTGAACAACTATGCTTTCCAAATAGTAGAAACTCTGTTCATTTCGCTTCCTTCTGCTATGGCATACAGCAGAGATGCTGCCTCCTGTTTGTTGCTGCAGAACGATCAGGCTGTGTCATCTGCACGAGCTTGTATTTGCTCTATGTACATCATTGCAGAATGATATTGAGGGGTCCATTCAAGACTTTGACACTGCATTGGAGCTTCAGCCACAGCTGAACCCTTACCTCTGGCAGAGAGGGCTATCCCTGTACTATGTGGAAGAATATGCTGCTGGTGCAAAACAATTCAGGTGAGTATCTGAAAATGAGGTTGCCAGAGTCGCAATGCAGCTCACATATGTTGGGCTACACAACCCTGAAGCATTGTACGTTATGCACATACAGGCTCAACCAGCTATGCTTTTGCACAAAGAGGGCCTGGTTGATCAATGTCACCACGTTTTTCATCATCTTGCTCAGCAGTTCATGTAGGACAGAAATAGATCTACATTCTGCCTTCCAGCAGGCAGCCTGTTCAGTGATTGCACCAGACCACACTGCCAGCAGCTACCAGAAGCACCACTGTTGTCCTCATGTGGTTATAACTGCAGGGATGATGTAGCTGTGAACCCTAATGACACAGAGGAGTCCATTTGGGCTTTCCTGTGTGAAGCTCAGCTGGAAGGACCAGAGGCTGCCAGGTCAAAAATGCTGCAGGTATGGGACTCCATTACCATCACACGGTCGACCAGCATCCACAAACTGCTGCACCATCAGCAAACTGCAGATCTCTTTCATCTGATTGCCTGTGATGTGCATACGGGTATCTTGTTACAAGTCTGCTGACTTGTAGCAGGCCATGCTACAAGCAGTGTAGAGTGCACCATCATGCTGTGATGGTTATGGTGTGCACACTACTGGTGGCACTTGATAGGTTTTTTGGTGCAGTAACGCAGCTGTGGGTAACAGTGAGAGACTAACTTCTTTGATCTTGTTCTATGAATATTGTATCTTGTGGGTTGACAGGTTGGCAGAGATCCTCGTCCTGTGATGCGGGCAGCATACGAATGCTTCCAATCAGGCAGCAGCCCGGAAGCCATCTTGCTAGCTGCCAGTGACAGCGGCGGGCATGATACATTCTATGCGCTATTGTATGTTGGCTTGTGGCATGAGGCGCACGGCAACACAGAAGCTGCTCAGGAGGCTATTACAAAAGCAGTGCAGACACAGTATGCCAAGTTGTCAGGAGACTACATGGCCTCCTTGGCAAGAGTGCACTGTCAGCGGCGGGCCTGGGTTGTATGACCCCAGGCGATGTTTGCGGGTACAACTGTAGGCTTCAGCACCAGTCAGCTGGTGTGCAACTCTGACTGAGTCCCTGAGGGTCTCTGGCTTCTGTGCATGCATGGACGATTCCTGTACCTTTCAAGCTCACCAGCTGAAGGCTTCAAGCTAGGCTAGCTCACGACAGCACCTCCGAGTGGCACTCCAGCAGCGAGGGTCTCAACTTGCCAGACCATATGCATGTGGCGGACAAGGGCTAGGTAGTGCTGCTGGTTGGTATGGCGTCTGGCTGTTTCACCGGGTAACAAGACTGCATTTGTAAATCATCTGTGACACCGATCTGCTAAACTCCAGCAAGTCTCTTATGACTTAGCTTAGCAATCTGTCACAAAGTAGACTGTCCACTATTAGCAATCAGAATTGCAGCATTGCTGGCATTGACCTAGACTAGGACGATGAGGCCCAATGATGCACCCACTGCTGCTTGTGTACATGCATGCTTTACGTCGCTGCTCCACCAAGCTGTGATGGTGCTCGTTCCAGG